>NDXB01012997.1:0-169247 GCA_002631895.1 Agapornis roseicollis | reverse complement strand
TAACAAACCCACTGGCAGGCTGGCAGGGCTCACTCTCACCTGTCTGTGTGGACAGGCGAGGGTTGGAACGGCAGGGNAGTTCTGCTCAAGCTGCGCCTCCCCTAACAAACCCACTGGCAGGCTGGCAGGGCTCACTCTCACCTGTCTGTGTGGACAGGCGAGGGTTGGAACGGCAGGGGACAAGGTGCATGGGAAGCTGCAGATCCAACCTTGCATGCGGGCGGACCAGTGCATGGGTAGCTTGAGATTGCTCAGGAGATGACAGTCCTGGTTGGACACTTTAGGAGTGCCTGAGCAACCTTTTATCCAACTAGATTTGCATATCCCACATGCCCTTCGTCATCGTGGTTGTAGTAAAACTGGTCAAAGCCCTTCCCAAATCTTTGCTCGTGAAGCCAAGCCATCAGCTCTGCTGGTGCTGTCAGTCTATGCCTCTTACTACCACAAGATGGTATCTTAAGGAATAGTTTCCCCTCACTCGCTCTGTGAAGCTCAATTGAATATTCCGGCCGCTGAGTTTCTCTGTTCACAGAACCTGCACTTTTGTCACAGATAATACAGTGCGAGCTTGCTGGGGCAGGCTGCCTGTTACCCAGTATAGTAGACTCCGACAAACAGAGCCAAAGGATTAAGCCTGATATATCATGTCCAGCATCCATGCAAGTGTTCATCCTCCCTCCACTCCTGCTAACAATCTTGGGTGCTTTGCAACCCCACTTGCAAATCAAAATTTCACAGTGTAGCTTGAAACAGATGCTTGATGTGATGGATCTATTTCAAGAAAAGATCTTTTGCTCTGCTTCTAAAGATTGTTCAAGTGGGAGTGATGCTATGTGTAGCTGTGATGCTGTTTCTCCCTTCCCTTGTCCCTCCAGCACTCCTGCAGCAAGTGGTGGAAGAACAAGTGATAAAGGTCACATGTATGAATCCCATTCATTATTCACTCTGGAGTGGAAAAATAAACCTAACTGTATAAAGACCACTGTGATAACTATAGAATAATTGTGGGGCTCACATTTATATCACAGAACATTGTACTGGGACATCATGTTATTCGGTGTTGTGTTTCATACTTGGTTGCTGCAAGCCATCTCACTAAAAACAGGCTGTTACCAATTGCATTTGGAGCAGAGCAGTAAATAGGAGAAATTGCCTGCTTTGTCTTAGAGAATGAAAGTCTGTGTCTGTATCAGATTGAAGCTAAAAAACATTTGCTTTCCAAACAGCAAATTGGCCTTCCTTTAGTATCTGTAGCAGTGCTCAGGGCAAACTTAATGCAGCAGTGCCCACCCTTGATCATTTCCTGAGGCTGGAGACTCTACCAGAGATGTGACAGCTTTTCTTTTTCTTTTCCTTTTCTTTCTAGAAGTGTTTCTCATCATTCTGAAAGAAAAGGGAAGGGAAGAACTCAGAAATATTAAACTATGAGTGACCCAAAGGCTCAAGGTAAAAAACCCAAAACAACTGAAGACATGGAAAAGGTCCTCAAAGGTGTTATTTAGAAGCACTCTCAGGATTCTTGCAGCCTGACTCAGTGTCTGAAAAATAGGTGTTGTCAAGCAGCTAAAAACTCAACGACAGTCTTTCCTCAGTAGGAACCAGTTGCCATCCCACAGTATCCACAGAGGTTACCAAGCCCTGCCATGAGGTGTGTTTGCCCCCCAACCAGGAATAAGGCTCTGCATGGTCACAGTTCATGTCCCACATCACAAACTTGCCACTGTCCTTTGCATTGATCAGTTCAGAACATGATGCTGTGTCCCCTGCACTTGGCTGAGTCTTGCTGGCTCCTGAACCAGGGCACTTGGCACATCTTGGTCAGGCAGCTGCAGTAGGTGTTACACACACAGAGGAGGTTCAGCATCTGAGAAGCAGATGATGAGCGTCTGACATTTGAATCTCATGTTCACCATTTTGGAACTCTGTCTGATACCATGGCTGAAAACAAATCATAGCTTTCAAATTTTGGGCAGACTAGCCTGGATGAGTCTTGAACAAATCAGTCAACAGAGAGGTGAGCAGGGTGGTACCAGCACTGGAGTACAGCCTATCAGTGGCCTTTTACTGACAGCTCAAGCTGGCAAAGAAGCTTCTACTGCAGGCATAAACTAAGGATGTGGGCAGAGTATTTTTCTGATGCAGCTGACAAGCATCTGGCAGTGAACATGACCTGCTCAGAGGGAACATCTCCAGGGCTATGCACCGTGCTCTGCAAAGGAGTTGATGTTTTCCTCACAGACTTCTGCTTTATTAAGAAATAGCAGGAGCAGGAACTGGAGGAAATCAGAGGTAATACACAGAAAGGTTTACTTAGACTGCACACCTGGAAAAGCAGCATCTGTGTATTATTAAAGCTAATAAAGAAATCGATGGAACAATGTCTCCTGAATGTGGCAGTAAATTTTCCCTTGTTGTCACTGAACTCATTGAAGTCTGCTTCAGAGGAAAACCATTAATCCACAAGCTGATGACTGGTGGCTATGCAAAGATTTGTGGGAGTTTTTGTCCTGGGGGAAATTTCCACTTCAGTTGAAATATATCTAAACAGAACCTGAAAAGCTAACTTTGCTGTGATACAAATCAGATTACAGTGTCTGAGCTTACAGAAGCTTAGCATAAGGCTTTAGCAGACTATAGCATTAGTTTGATAGGAATAGTTGCTCAAGTAACACTGGTTCTAAGATTTGATCATACTTTCACCAATAATGTATGGGCTCTTTGAAATGCTTTTCTTGGCTAAAGTTTAAACATTTATAACTGTGTCAACACAGATCTAACAGGACACCTGCAAAAATCCCAGTGACCTGTCAGGAAAATCCCTGGATGTAAACATAAATGAGCATAGAAATAATTCACAAAGCACCTCAAGTAATAACAGGATATGCAGTCAGATAAACAACAAGATGAGCCATATGCAAGTATGGGCAAAATAGAATGCAAGAGCATGCAACAGATGGCATCTTAAGAGATTCTGTCTCTGAGGGTATTGATGATCTTTACTTACTTTGCTGTGCAAGAATCATTGCACAAAGGACTATTTGTGGTCTGTACCACTCTTCTATTTTAGTATCATATTCCTTGTTCCTCATTTCTGGTTCAATAACAAATCTTCAGATAAAAGAGACTGGTGTCAACATTGATAGCACTGTGTTTCAACACACTGCAATCTCTTTCTGATTCAGCCACAGCAAGTCTGGTGGTGAAAGTTCATCAGATAACCACATTAAAAAACTTCATAGCAAGTATTCATCTCTATTCTATTCTACTCAACCAGCATAGCAAACATGAACCAATTACTTCCATCCACGTAGATAAGAAAGGGTTTCTTTCTCTGATTCAATGGCATTTTACACTTGACCTGTACTAGAAAGAGGTAACAGCACAAAGGAAAGAGATTTTGTAAATGTGGGACAGGAAGGGACCTCCTCTATCTGATTCAGGTACCTGAAAATGTAGGCAAGCACACAACCTCATCTGCATGTGAACCGGCACCAACAGAGGGATGTTTCCTTTCCAAAGTCCACACAACGCCTATGGCTTTGCAAGGAGAGAAGCCAACTCCCAGAGCTACGAGATGAAAGTAAAAATAGCCCATTAAGGATTAATTTTAGGATTTTAAAATAAAGCTAATTAACATGCAGGGTAAAGGTACATGGTCTCCAGGAAGGAGCACACAAAAAATACATGAAGGAAGGAAGGGGGGAGGGTGCCATGCAAGCAGAGCACCAAAGGAGAAATAAGAGGATATTTGAGGATATTCACTTTGTATCCTTGGATAGGGGACATGCAAAAAAGGTGTGTTTCAGGAAAGATAGAAGTAGAGGGATGAAGCACTTAAGCTGAAGAAGCAAAGATAACGCACTGCAACCCCGAAGGATCCCATTTGAAGAGCAGTGAGGATAGCCTTCAACACTGGCCAAAATGTATAGGAGAGAGAGCTTGGTAGTACTAGACCAGGAGGCAAGGTTTTGTGTCAGTGCTCAGTGGCTGAAACAGAATGTCATGGATAGACACAGCAAACATGCTTTGCTACAAGAGGTGAATTTCAGCAAGGTGGCATAAGGGTTGAGCACGCCACAGGAGGTTCAGTGGATACAAAAGACGCTGCGTTGCCAGTGGCACTGTGCTCGGACACTGGGTGCAACGTGAACACGCAGCACTTGTGGAGAGAGCTGAAGGCACAACTGGAGCTGGAGATGGATGACACACCAGGAGGGCAGGCATGCACCTTGGGTTATGTGCTGCACTGAATTACAGCACTTCCTAAACAATTTTCTCTTATGAGGTAACTCCGAAGAAGCTCATGCATCCCAAGGCAGAAGCACCCTGGGAAGTCTGAGCATCACCAAAAGGGTGATAGATGAGGCCCTTAGTGCTGTGGGTTAGTGGTGGACTTGGCATTCCTGGGGAACAGTTGGACTTGATGATCTTAAAGATCTTTTCCAACCAAGACGATTCTTTGATCAGATATAAAGCAGCAAAACAGGACAGGATGGCAATCGTGGCACACCATGGAAACAAGGCACTGCATGTGAGCAGTATGGCTGATGTCAGGCAGTAAGCATTATCTACAGCTAATGTGAATCAGAAAGCAAATCAGGTTTTTCACTTGCTGCACTGCAAAATGGAGAGCTATAGCAGCAAAAAGTGCAGGGGGGAAAATAAGCTCATCCAAAGTCATTTCCCCACAGCAATTTTCCTGTGAAGAACATTAAACAACCACAAACTTCTTCCTTTTTGCAGAAGGCAGAGGACTGGATGGACAGAATTAATTGCCCAATTCACCATTGGGCTACTTAATATCAAGAAAAGCTGGGGGTTTATCCAGGTGTTGTATGAGAATTAAGTTCATTTAGTAACATCTTTTCTGCCTGCCCCATTTAGAATCTTTGAACTTTTTAGCCACTTCCACACAAATGTAACAGAAGGGTAGATTTGCCTGTGAGAATTGGTGGCTTTCACAACAGCACATAGAAAGAACCTCAACTTGCTGTTGAGAGAAATCTGAGCAGTACAGCAATATGTTCAAAGCAAGCCAGGGTACATGGGTTTAATTTTGCAACAGGGAGACCTGATACGTGTTTGACAAAGTCCCTAGGAGAGCTGCAGGGGAAAGAGAAGCTGCAGCACCATCAAACCTATGAAATCAGGTCAGCTTCACAGCCTTCACAGCTGCAGGAGGTTGCTATTGGAGGCAAAGGACACAAATGGCACCTTTTTCACTTAAAGACATTCTTTATTCAATCTTTTTTATATACAATATTATTTTTAATCTGTAAAAAGTACATATGCAGGATTTCAGGTCAGAGGCAGAAGGTTTCCACATCAGAAGGCAGACTTTTGCCCTTTTATTATTTTGGAGGAAAAATAATCTGTCCGTTTTAGACAAAGCAAGAATAAAGGCAGAATTCAAATCCAACCTCCACCAAGTGATTAGGATTAAAGGCAACGATTCACCATAACAAGTCAGGCTGTCTCCTTTGACTCTGATGGTTCCCAACTTCCCTGGGCAATTCCAGAGCAGTTTGTTAGAAGGGGCTGACAGCCAAAGCAGCTAGTGCTTATCATCTCTACTACAGTTGTATGCACATAACCTGCAAAAGAGCTTGGGTTTTCTATTTGGATGGCAACTCAAACTCTTGAGTCAGAAGACTGTTTCTCAACATCCAAGGAGTGGAAAAGGGATGTCTTATCAGGGTGAAGAGATTTCCAAACTACCATGTGGATCAAGAGCTCGCTTTCGTATTGCTCTGGTAACAAAAAGCCTGTTTCTTATTTGTCCCCTTAAAAACATGGATGTAAAAGCCCAGCAGGGCTTTGTTTACATGTAAATTAGCATAGGGTAGACTATTAACCTTAAGGAATGGTATTACAGCGAGTTTGTATTCTTGCTTTTCAGAACCCAGACACTCAACATTCAAATCTTGTAAACCACTGGGTGTGAATATGTCAGTGATTGGGAGGTAGAAGACAGCGATCCACAAATTAGAACTGGGGAGATAAAGAAGCCTCAGAGCTGTGACTGGCAAAGGGAACTACTGTTTTATCCCTTTATTCCAGGGCACTTACTGTTTTTCATACTTTTCTTACACATTCCATTTTTAAGGACTGCATTGTGCAGCCAAATGAACACCCCACATATTCGGGGGGGTTTTGGTTTGCTAAGAGGACAAAGCTAAGAAGCTGACTTCTTGACTGCAGGACACACAGCTCCAGGGTGGTCACTGGAAGCTGCAGAAATCTGGTTTCTTTGAAAACTCAAGCTCAAGTCTTAGGAAAAGGTTTACTGCAGATCCTGACAACAGGCAAGCTTAAGGCTCGGATTAGGAAAAGAACTGAACATCCGTGTTTTGACTGCACGCAAACAGGAAATAGACAATTCTGGGATTTCCAGGCTCTTGCCCAAATCCAGTGTGCCAAAACCATACGTTATTTTCTGTTCTTTATTTCACCCTGTAAGGGGAGAGGGTATTGTAGAAACTGGTAAAATGGGACAGCTACCTAAAGAAAATGAGGATTGTTTTGTTAGAGAATACAGTGCAAGACTTGGAAACAACTAGGTCTAAAAAGTCATTTTGTGCTTAAATTTACACTCTATCTTCATGAAAGTCAGACAGCAGCAACAGAATGAAATGGCAATATTCTACTGTACCTTCTGTACCCAGAGGGGAAACAGTCTGAGCTTTGGATTGTAACACGCATCAGAACCTACTTCTCTGTGAAGGACTTGGGACAAGGACATGTCAGAGGCTTCAATATCCATAGTGCCTGCTTATTATGCAGACACCTCGTCCAGAACCCGTTACCTCCAAACTCATCTTGCTCTAGGGAAATCTCAGGATGAGATTCATGAATGACACAGTAATTAATCCTTAAAATTCATTACTTTTGAAAGACTGTGCTCATCAGTAGCTTCTGGAGGAAAAGGGTAGTTTTTGTTCTAAAAAGTGATAGACATTGTCACAAAGTGACAGCCATTGGGGTAACCGGAAAATGGGAAACAAGTGTTCTTTATTTGGTACCTGTTGCTTGTCTACACAAAGAAGAAACAGTAGTGCTACAAGCCTGCTTTGAGAAAGATACCATCCCAGAACATGAAACGGCTTAGGTCCTCGATGCAAGCATTCTTGTGGCCATGAGTTAAACCCATTGGGATTCATGGAAGAACTAATTTGAAGGGTAGCTCTTTAATTCATGAGAGGGGATAGAGGAACAGCAATAAAAATTTTGCTGTTTCTGGGAGATGGGAATTCTGTCCTTGCCCTTCCTCTGAATAGACTGGCAGCCATTCTACATGTGCATTCACCAGGAGATGTATGGGAATGGGTGATACGGGGTGGGAAGTGCTTTTTTTTGGTATTTATTTTTTTTAACAGAAGAATCTGCTTTTCCTCTTTCTCCTTTGTACCTGGAGAAGTTGAGGAGAAGAAGGAAATCAAGTGCAGTTTTAAACTAGTAATGGGAAAACACTCAATTGGAAAACACGACCTATCTGAACTTCGGGAAATGGAAAATGACCATCTCTTCAGCAAGCCACTGACTAGCAATTAGAAAAATAAGTTAATGGGGGACTGGTAAGAAGAATCCACTTATTAAGCGACTTCTGATTTTAGAGAAACAATTACTTGATTCAGTATTATTTACTATAGCAATTCCTTTCTTGGTTCTTCAATTATTTTTAAGCTACTGCTTCAACTTGGAATAACTGAGCAACTGGTATTAAGGTAAAACCACGGAGACTGGAGTTTGTTCCAAGCTCTGTGTCTTCCTCCTCTGAAAATAAAGTAACTGGAAAAAAGCATTGGATAGCATTTTTTTCTTAGATCATGATTTCTGTGCCTATGTTAGTGTCAGAAACGAGTGAAGGAAAATTTTATGGGGGGAATTCTACTATAATGTGCAGTCAGATATGATAGAAAAGCTTTTCTATATAAAACTCCAAATAAAAACATCTTTTGAAGGGAAAAATAGCATTCACTTCCTTTCTATCTGATGCTGTACTGCTGTAGCTCACTGAAGAGTTCTACCATTCACCTCAGTATGAAAACACAATCAAGATCTTTAAAAGGCTCAACCTGTGTGCTAAATAGGAGGGAAAGGCGCACCTCACAGTTCCTTTCCAGCAAAGGGGTCAGCCACCGTGGCAAAAGGATTTGAGAGCACTAAAGGGGATCAGAAAGAATAATTCAAGCTGTAAGGATTCTGGAAAAACAGGTAAAAAGGAAAAAAAAAGAGAGAGAGAGAGATTGAGATGTACCTGAAGAGACCACAATTGCTTTCAGTAACTAAATGAAGACTGAAGCAGACTCCATGCAAGTGATGCGCAGCACAGCCCAGGAGCTCTTGGAAAAAAACTGCAACCCATGCAGGTATCAGCATCTCATTTCTTATAAACTAATGGGAAAAGAGACTTCAGTTTCTTTTTCCACCCCTATGTCAGAGATGCTTCCAGAGAAGATCACACTGATTTGGTACCGGAGCACCCAGAAAAAAAGGAGTTTTCTAAATCAAATCAAAGGCAGCTTTGGGCGTGTGTTACACACAAACTTCCAAAGAAGGTTCTGTCAACAGTATCCAACTGAGGAAATTTAGGAAAAATCTAGATTATTTAGGAAAATATAAACCAACAAACTCCTGCTGCTTATCTCCAGGGGAGAGAGCATTTTTAAGTGCCATCTATTGTGTCCACCTATAGAAATCATGAGATACAGGTGTTCTCATTTTGTCATCTCTGGGGTTTTTTAGCTAAAAGAACTAGGAGTAATAGGAGAATGGTTTTTTCCATGTGACATGATTTCTGAGGAAGGGAAACTCAGGTTCCTCCCTACCCCTGCAACTCGCTCCAGATTCTGACTGTAGCTTGCCAAATGAACAAAGCCCATGTTGCTGACAGACAGGTACAAAGCAAACGCTTACTAAATGGGTTGGGTTTGGTTGCAAGCATCAACACAGATCTTTCAGCATTATTCTGAAAAGGGGAAAATGAGGAGGCAATAGTTTTTATAGTTTAAAGTTTAGTTTTAATAGCTTAGTGGCCCTGAGAATGGCTGCCAGTCTGGACAAACAGATGCTCCTTAGGACATTCAGAGAGGTACGGAAAGCAATTCAAGTCCTGCTGCTGCTGGTGCAGTGATGTTGCTTTTGTTGTTGCTTTGCTCATGCCATCCTCAAACAAATAAAAATATAAAAAAGAAAACCTAGGTATTTGGAAGCCACCTGATCTGAAGAGGTGACTGGTGCGTGTTCCTTGTTCAGGACAGCAGCAAGTTCCTCTCCCTAGACGGGAAAGCCTCTTCTTCCTTATGCTGCTGTGCTTCTATTAAACAACAGATTCCATGTCCTGCTAAGGTTCAAAGCGCATGAAGTCTCTGTCCTGCAAATACCACACTAATGTGTTTTGGTCATGTATAAAACAGAACTTTTAACTTATCTCAATGTTGAAGAGCTTCATTTCTCACGCTGGTACGTGCTTGACTCAGAGGTCTAGTATTATCAAGTGTCTGTCTCCTCTCCTGCTTAAAAGTCTCAAGTGGTCCATGTAAACAAAACAGAGCTGAAAACAGTCTCTCTTTCTCTTCATAGAGCTGTTTTTATCGATATGTAGGGTTTCCTGATAGTGTGGTGTTGGCTAAATGTAAAACAGGCAGAGGATGAGCTTCTGTGTTAAAAACCCAGTTGTCTAATGGTAGAAGGTCATCATTGGAGAACAGCAGATACAAATACCTAGACATTAAGAGAGAAAGGAAAAAACAGTGGGTATTAAAGCAGAGAAATAGACAAGCAGGGGCAACACAGCAGCTTCAGGCCCCAGCAGTCAGCAGCTAGTTATAAACAAGTTACTTGCTTTCAATCTTTGTAGAGCACCTACACAACCTTCTTCATTATAATGATCTGAAGAGTCATTTTCATCATGATCAAGCCCTTCAATGAAAAGTTGTTATAAAGGCAGCATTTTAATCTTCCAAGTAACTTCTGTTTTTCAAGACTCCTTTTGAAGACTTGCAATGTAAAACAAACATCGAAACACCAAGCAAAAGGATTTGGGGGACAGGGCAGCAGAGATTAAGTTGGCAAAAAAGTCTTCCTAATAGAGTAAACCCACCTGGAAATGATTTAATCCAAACCAAAGATTTCAAAGAAGCACAAGAGAAGCCAGGTATCTGACTTGTCAATGCCATGCTGGAAGACGGTTCAGCTTCTGGTGGGAGGAATTGGGCCAATATAGTGTGCAGAGGGGATTCATAAACATCGTACATTACAAAGCAATGCAGAGTAAAGGAAGCGTGGAACAAGATTAAGGTTTCTGGTCATACATGGATGAAGAGTATTTCTTGGTTCTTTTTTCTTAATATACCCTTTTTGATGTGGCTGTGCTATACTTTGTAGAAGATGTTGGTGGAAGAGATCTTTGCCAAGGCTTCCAAACTCAACTGCTAAAACTCAAACGACATTTATTTGTCCTGTTGCAGAAAACCTGACTGTGCAAGTGTAACATCATGGGTGCACAGAATTTCTCAGCTCCTGCTGTAGCTTGCTTTCCTGCTGTCAAGAAAATCACAGGTCTTGCAGCATGTGACCAGGAAAGGGTGTCATTCCCATTCATGGGCTCTGTCACGTTCTGTGCAGACATGTGGTTCTGCCTTCATTCTGCTGAGGCTGCTCTTTGCTCTCTCTGTCAGGTGCTGATAGTGTCTACTGTCTGCTGCCATGTGTCACTGCTTGATCATTCCCCCGGGGCCTTTATTTACCAGTTGTATCTGCAGAACAACTCAGTGAGTGAAGCTCTACTTCTCCTTCCCTTCCTCCCCAGTTAAAAGCTTAGAGATGAAAATTCCCAGTTAAGATGATTCAGTTTTGTCCTGCATGTCCAGTCTCTTTCTCTGCATTTTTCATTTGTCTTCAAAGCATCATTTCTTTGCTTTCCTTCTTACTGCTACCTTGCTTTCTACCTCTGTAGCTCTCCAAACTTTCTCACCACAGCAGCAACGTTTCACCTTACTCAAATTCACCTTCGTAACTTGATTCACATTTTATCTTTGAATAACTTAGCAACCTATTTCTACGTCTTGCTCCTTCCCACTCAATAGCTACCTTCTTGCCACTCCTATTGGCCAAACTCTCATAATTTGCCCAGTATATATGCTGAGCCAAAGTATCCAAGCACCGACAGAGCATGTTTGGGAGAGGTATCAATTCTGAATTTCAGTGAAATGGAGATGCAGAATTTACCATAGCAGAAAAGATCACTGTAGGCATTCCATAACACGCATTTTATGCGCCTCTTCTGAGGGACATTTTCATTTTCCTTATGGCATTACACCCAACCCTTCTGTCTTTATTTTCATTGCCATCTGCACTATCCTGACCTTATGTTCTCTATTTTACCTCAAGGTGATACCAGTTTCTGGTTTGGCTATGCCAACCACATAAACATCAGACATCTAATACCCAGCTCTCTGATGAAACTTCGTTTTGTTTCATAAATAGGAAATGATCCAAACCCAAAGTCAATAACAATTTCTGAGTTCTTCCCTAGAACTGTCTTCTTCTACAATGCTTCCACTGCAGTACGTCTGAGCAATGCAGAGGTGAACTTTCAGATACCCTTGTGATTATTTAAGATGCAGACAGGATTCTGGTGAGACTTCAAAGGTCAGCCTTGTCACCACAGAAGTCCCTTAGGAGCAGATTTCATTCTCCAATTTAGCTTTTATAGGCAGATCTATCACATCAGATCAGCTCCTGGGGAGGTATTGCTTCTCTGACTGGACCCATTTGAAACTGTTGCCTCTCTCTGTGGGAGTACAGCTTTTTGTCTCCAGAAAATGAAAGAGTAAGTGAAATAAAATTAGACAACAGAGGAAGCAGCAGTGGGTTTCTTTTTATAACAGTAACATGGGGTAACAAAGGATTCTGACCATGGAGAGCAATTTGGTAAGGAGACAGAAGAACAGAATAGCCAGACTCTCCCTTTACACATGATGAACTCAGAGGCCCATCTTGCCAGTAAAACATGTTGTGGTTGCCTGAAGCAGACACCCATACTGCCACTTTCAGGACCTGCTTTCTCCCTGCTGCATTTTGAGCTCCCAATACCCAAAATCAGCCTTCATGTACATCAGCTACAGCTAAAGCCTGACCATGTATGATTGCCAATACTGCAAACTCTGTACAGAAACCCTGTTTATTCTACAAGCCTGCATGACATGCAAGACTGCCAAATGGTTACAACTGTTTCTTTGTCATATATCTGTGTTGTAAAGACAGAAAGGGCACCTTAACGCATCTTTGTTGCTGACAAAGAGATGTATCATCGCTTCCATCACACATTGGCATGAAGCAGTGTAGATAGATGAGGCAACAACTCCTAATAGAAGTTCTGGCTTCATTGACACTGCCAGCAGTGGCTTCTGGCTATGGATTTACCCAACTAAGACATTCTCCTAGGTGTTACGCAGGAGGAATATAGCCATCTCAGACACTTTTCTTCCAGAAGCAGTCCATTCACAAGATTTCAGGGAGGTAATTGAGGAATCCTGGTGGATTTCAATGCCAGAACAATATAACTGAATTTACTGATGCAACTTAGGTATCAGGAAAATTGCCACACATTAGAAGGCACTGCTTTACAGGCAAAACCCCAGAGTGATCACAACCATGTGACAAGAGTGCTCTGGATGGCTGGTTTGTGTCAGTGATGGAGGAGATGAGTACACGCTAGCTCAGGTTTAATAAACCCCCCCTAATATATGCCTATCTTTAAGCTAGTTTTTTTATGCTGTATCATGTCTGTAAATCAGAGGTTATGACAGCATTTCTTGTTATTAAACAGAAACATGGCAGAAGACCAATGACTTTGAACATTTTTACCTTCAATCAAATATGCAACAGAGTGCATTAGGTTATGCAGGGTGGACTACAGGTGCCCTACTGATTTGACTGAAATGAAAAATATGCATGTAAGTACGTAAGAGATTATAAAATAGGCCTGAAACTCTTGCTTACGCTAAAAAGTGTTCTAGAAAAACTAGGGGATACAGCTATTCAAGGGCACGAAGGACTTCTGTTCTACGCATTTACTCCTTTCCAGTGACACACAGAGGAGAAACATGTTCCACGATATCAGAGCATAGCACATACTTGTATGTGACATATCAAGTCAGTGTATCTGTCTTTAAAACTAAAGCTCTCCCAGTATAAGTGTCTTGTTTGGGAAATTTCACTTGTATTTTCTGCTGGTAGAAGGGCTATCTGGGACCCTGAAGCTGGGAAAAAAACACAGTCCCATGCATAAACCACCCTGACAAGACAAGGGATTATTTGCTGAGCCACCACATTCTTCTTGAATCATGCAGCTAGCTTTTAGAGTCAGAGGCAAGAGTGAAGAGAACTTACTTCAAAGTTTCAGCAAGGAAAAAACTCTGCTGTACATCATCATATGTAGGAGATGATGAATAGACATCCTTGACACCAGAAAAGCCACCGCTGACTCGGCAATACTTGTCAATTGCCTGCAAAGAGGAAGGGAAAAGGAGAATTTAATTGTAGAGCAAAATCTGGAAACATGAAAGGCTCAGGCTTGATCAACGAAGGGTCCATCCTACAGACTCATGTCTCTCAGTTTAAAGACAAGGATGTTGTGCAGGACAGTACTGAATGCTTTGCACAAGTCCAGGCTGATAACAACAGCTGCTCTGCCCCTATCCATCAGTTCTGTAGCCCCATCAATTGCTCAGGCAGGACGTGTCCTTAGTGAAGCATGTTGGCTGTGTCACCAACCATACTGTACTCATCTTCAGGGACTGTTGATCTCATCTTATAAACTCCTCTAGGTGCTGTTCTCTCCCCACATTTCCATCTCTTACATGTGCTCTTCTCCAGTTCCCCTCTATACAGTGGAAGCTCTGGTCAGCTTGTGTGCTGGACTGCAGGAGAGCTCTTTAATCTTTAAAGCCTAAAGCTTAAATCCATAAACATTCCATGCAGAAAGGGGCCAATGGATCCATGATTCACAAATCACCCAACTAGTCAGCTGCAACCTGGTACTGCAAAAAGCACAATGGAAGAGGAGGAGACTGGAAAGAAGGCGTTAGCAGCTCAGAGGACCCCTCGCCTACACTTTCATTATTCCACTCACATGCAGGACCTTACAGCACACAAGGATATCAGCCATTAAAACCAGCTCCGAAGCAACAACTCTGAAATGATTCACAGGTTATTTGTGCTTCCCTGCTGCTCTGGCAGTGCTTCCTCAGCAGACGCCAACTCTTTTAATAGATTCACGCAGGGACAGAAAAGGCACAGTGATGAAGGAAAATATTTGGTTCAGGATGTCTGTCATTACCAACTACCGACCGCAGCTACATGTAGCTCAGTAATCTATGATTCTGCCCGTTAGCCTGTATGAAGTTTTTCCTGCATGGTGCTTTAGGCCTAGATTTTAATTAGTTCTGGGTTTTGCCAGTTATACTCGACAGAAGCTGAGGGGAATCAAGGCAGGGGAACAAATAAGTTTTGAATGATGTCCCTTTTTAGGCAGAGAAAACAAATTCCATCAAACTGAACTCTTCAAGGTCCTTATTATAGGCTCTGCATACCAGAAATACTGGGAAACAAAGGAGAATTTTCTATTGAATACAGACACAAAGAATGCTGGCACATGCTATGACTGAAATCTGGAGAAAAAGTGGAAAGACAACTGAGGAAGGTACGTAGGACAGTGAGTCCCAGCACATCAGGTATTACAGCTAACCTCCTGCTAGTATGCAGGAGGTTTCTTACTTACTTTCCACTCTCATCCTGTGGAAATGTGAAGTTGTTCATAGACCAAAGGATAGCCCAGACTGCACAGAGTTCTTTCAAAATTGTGAAGATTTAAAAGTCTTCCTTAAGAGGAAGCAACAGACACTGGCAAAAGGATGTTACTGAAATGCCTGTGGCTCTAGAGCCTGAGCTTATGACAAGAAAGGTATAGTGCTGCCTGGCAAGCGGGAATCCTCACTGCGATTCCTTATCTCCGGTGGAGCTTTCTCCAGGTTCAGATGGCAATGCTCCCTTTCTGTTGTGACTTGAGCCTGAAAGGAAAAAGTGTCCGGAAGAATTCTTTTCAGATGTGGTTACTGGTGCAGTCCAGGCTACACTGAGACTATTCACATGCTGGGATTTGGCTTGACCAGGCTTTTCTCTACAGTCTGGACAGAAAGGTGTGTGCGATACACCTAGCCCAATAGCATCATATGCGTGATGATCTCTTTGTCTGCATGCTCGTGCACAGCACAGTTGATGCTGGATATCACATGGTAGAAAACAAGCCCAAAAAAAAAAAAAGAAAGGAAAATGAAGGGAGAAAAAGTAATTGCTTGGCTGACTTCTGCAGAACTAATGCATATGCTGCTTGTGGAACCATTGGCATGCTCCTTCCCACAGGTCCTACTGCTGCTAGGCAGTTGTCATATGAATAAACAAGAGCCAAAGTGCTTTGCTTTCTAGGCAGGAAATGAAGGCCTCCTCTTGTCGCTATCCCCTCGTTTATAATACTGCAGAATGTGACCTTGCCTCTGCTCTGAGCATAGCAAGATGGGGGGAAAGCTCCAATGGTTATAATCCTGCCACAATTCCTAGCATGCAGCGTCTGACCTTTAAGGTGCTCCTCTGGTCAGTGATCAGCAACCCTGACACTGCATGCCACAGCTCAGACAGGAGAAACTTGTAACTGTGGTGGCAAAATTAGCAGAAGGAACAAATGGTTCCCTTGTGAGGACACCGTCTCCTTCCCCCTCAAGAATTATATCCCCGAATGAGCATAGGAAACAAAACTTGTTTATTCTGGAGAGTGTAGGTAATAGATAGCACTGAGATCTCGCTCTGCGCTGTACAGGTTTCATACTTGGATAACTAACTGCAAGTCTGGTGAAGCTAGCAGGCTAGGAACCTGAAGAAAGGAAATGTGTGGTTTCTATTGATTCCCTCCCTCTCACAATTATGAAGTAGCCTTATATCTTCAGAAATTTCTCTCTGGGGAGACAGCCTCTGGCTAGACCAGAGTTCAGGATAGGTTGAGGATTCATCCTAGTTTAGGAGAGATCCAGACACTGCAGGTAGTAGCAATGAACTTGGAAGGAAATGCTCTCTGAAAGATTGCTATACAGGTGTTCATTTACCAATGCATAAACAGACTGTCCTTGATTCAGAGGTGTACAGCACTTTAGGACACTGGCTGAAAAGCTTGGTGCTGTAGACAAGCTAATTAAAAAGCACTTGAGATGTGCAGTGTTCTGCCTTCTCACATACCTCAGAGTACTTAATGTAGAGGCATCTGATTTGCCACCTACATACTCTTCCACTCAAGAGCTGAAGACCACTCTCCCCAATAAAACGATGCTAATGTTACTGCACTCTAGCATACAGAGAAGCCCTAGATGACTGGAAGGGTATCAAGGTAATGCTATGATTACGTGACATTGGAAGTCTGAATAATTTTTAGGATAGCAGACCTGATGTTAGTTCCAAACAACTACAGAAACACATAAAAAATATAGGAGAATTAAGAGTACAACTGACACAAATCAGCATGATTTTACAGGAAACCATTCCGCTCACAGGCTTGCTCTCACTCTTTGAGGTCTATAGAATTGACAGATAAAGGGAACTGCAGAGCCAAATTAAACTTGACAAGGTTCTAAAGCAATTGACATGGTACCAAAAGATGTTTAAAAAAGACAAAGCAGCACTCTACCATAGCAATATCACTATCTTCATTTAAAACTAACTGAGAGCGCTCGAAGAGCACACTGACAATATAAAAACATCCCCAAACAGAGCTACTTCTCACAGAGATCCACGAGGAGAGGTCTGTAGTTTATCAATCACTACAACACCACTGCTGGCAAAAATGACATACGTAAACAACAGCAGACAATGTAATTTGAATTTAGCAACTGAGCCCAAACAAACCGAGTTTCATATGATCAGGCACACAACCTTAAATCTAGACAGAAAGACTGTCCAGATTTAGACCCAGATTAGTCTGGAAAGTCAAGACACAGAGACACTTCAAAGAATTCACTGGCCACATGAGACAATTCAGTCTGAGTTCCTGCTAGGACATTGTGGCAGATGCACACACAGGGACAGCATTTGACTTTTGCCTGTGCTGTGGGTAAAGAAATATGAATATGAAATCCTAGAACTCATTTTCACACAAGGATGATGAACTGGCGTGGGTGCAGACATGAGGAGAAAATGCTTCACAGTGAGAGACAATACAATTTGTTTACCATCTTAAGTAGGCTCAGTAGCAAGCTTACTACAATTTAGGAAAACATGAAGGAATAAAAGACATTTCAATACGGATATGAAGTCATAGGAAAATCCAGTGACTGACAGCTGAAACTAGACAAATTGTGAAAGGAAGTATGTATTTTTAACAATAACTAAATAATATATAAAAATAAGCAAATTAATTAATGGAACCAACTATGAGAAGAAGTGGATTTTCTAGTTACCTTTATTCAAATCAACAGTAGAACAGAATATGAGATAGTGAACTCTTGCCAAATACATGTATGTTAGCTCAACAATGACACAAAGTGATAGTTCAGGGGCTACGGCATACAGGGAGGCCAGCTGATCTATGCTATTTAGAAATAAAATAGGAGGTGCCTCTAGATCAGACCCCAGCTCTCTCAGCTCCCCTGAGGGTGTTTCTGTGGCTGCATGTGTGGTGGCTCTTGACTATGTCAACAATATGCTCCTAAAAACTGGGCTACTTCCTCACCAGCTGTGCTACTCATGGCTTCCAACCCGTGAACTCTGAACCTGTGTTTCTTTCACTTCTAACCTATGCCTGGCTCTTTTCTCTCTTCTTGGCTTCATTAAGTAGAGAGCTATAGGCCTTTCCATTCCATCTTACTGTTAATCCCAGTTTGCCTGAAGTTAGCCTGAATTTAAGATCTTCTATAGTATTTTCACTGTAAGCAGCATTTCTCACTGAACTCTGCAGCCTCCATGGTGCAACCTTACTTTGTCAGGCATGCAAGTCCCCAACAAATAGTTGAACCCTTCATTCACACAGCTTAGATTAGCAATTGGCTTTACATACCTAATGCAAAATGGTGGCTCTTATTGCTTTCAAATAATTAGCCTAAACAGGATTGTAGTAATTTTCTGTATTTAACCTGAATATCTTGCATGCATATTTCTGTAATACTTTAGCCAGCCCCCCAGCATACCATCATCCGATTTGGCTGGCCCAGCATAAGATGGATGTTGTCTCTAGTACAGTAGTACTGTCTCTAGCTAAGTACAGTATTAGGGAGGATTAGCCTTTTTTTTTTATTAGGAAAGAGATAGAGAGCCTTGATTCCTTTGATTGAGGGAATGTAAGATTCAACTTCCTGGTTCTTCCCCACAGCCACTGTATTTGGAGCAATGTGACTAAACAGGCCTTGGTCAAAGCACATCTGTACTAAAATGCTCAAGCTTTGTCCAGAACTCTAGATTATAAGGCCAAAAAGAAGCTGCCAATTGTGAAAGAGATAAAGAAAGTACAGTACAAAGCTCTGCATACACACACAGTCCAGCCCTCTGTGCAAATCCCCATTGGTAAGAGGCAGAGAGAGCTCTGGGCTGGGAATGTTAATGAGACCTCAGTCATGCAGTATACTTAAAAGCCAGGTGATTCTGCAATGTATCCTGGATCATCTCTAAAGAGTTCTTAAATTGGCAGAAGCAGACATCTAACATATCAGTGAGTTAACCCAAACCCATTTGGGTGGGGATGTATTCATCCATTCAAACCAGCAAACAAGGGACACCGCCAAGAACTCAGGCATCAAACAAGTTCAGACCATGTTCAGCATAGAAAAAGACGACCATTTAGAACTCAGAAACAAAACTCTGTTTCCACAACAGTTTAAAAGAACAACCAGACTTCTGATGAGGAAACTATCATTCACTACAAGAAGTCTGTAATACAGATTTCAAAGTATGCTTCAGTGGTTGAGAGGCAAAAGGAAAGCAAACACAGTGTTGTACAAGAGCAGCAAGCCAACTGCTCTGTGTGACATACCAGATTCTTCTCTATTTATAAAAGGAGGAATAAACACAAGCAGAGCTGTGTGTGGTAGGGAGAATGGAAAAGTGGTGAGTAGGTGTGAGGAGTAAACACAAGAACTTACTATCTAAATCCAGGTAACAGAAAACCCTGGGGAACAAAAAAGCTTCCCAAGCTTCTGTGTGAGGATGATGGTGGGGTAAGAAACTCTGTAATTGTGGGAGGGAGGGGTATGCAAAATCATTTCTGAAGAGTTCAAGAATATTTTATGGCTATGTTGGATAAAGAAACCTTTTTATTGAGGAAGCAAGTCAGAGAAAGCCCTCTGTAAGAACAGAGGCAGGTCAGCACATGGGTTGCTTGCATTACACAGCTTTGATACAGCTTGACAGAAGAATAAACCAAAATTGTACCCTGCACACAGGGGAAACTGCAGGCCCGGGGGGATGGAGAGAGGGTTTGGTTTGCAAACATGAAGGCAAATGGAGAAAAGTGAACAAAATACAACTCAAAGACATGCTTTGCAGTGTCCTTAAGAGACAGATCCTGGCCTGAAAAATTACATTTGTGGATTCTTTAACATAGTACAAAGGACCCCATCTCTGCTTTCATCATCCAGCCATAGCTTCTGACAGGAGCTGGTGCCACATCAGCAAGCCTTTGTAGTACCCACACCAGCAAGGAGCAGGTTACTAGATCTGTTTGTATTAGAGACATGCAAAGTTTGGGCAGGAGGGACAATCTGACTCCATGTTTGATGCTTTGGAGAGGGAGGCAATGCATTCTCTAACACAAATGTGACAAATGTTGAACCTCTCTCCAGAGTAACATAATGTCAGTTATATCAAAACAGCCTACAAAGAAAAACCTAACGCAGACTAGGACACAATGTTAAAATACTCGAAGTCTCTATGTGGTTGTGACTGCACTGAGGGCAGCATAGAGATGAGCTCAGCTAAATACTCTGACTTGTTAACTATCTTTCACCTGATGAATACAAGCTTCTCAACAGAACTTTTCCTCAAAGTACTTTTTTGGGTCTCTTGCCTCTGGAACAAAGCTGGTTTTAACCTGCAGAATAAAGTTTCTCCAGGCACTTGGTTCATCTCTTCCTTTGCTCTTTCTCATGGCTTTTGGCTGTAGTCAAAATATTTCATTGTGTCGTTATACCTTTAATGTTTACTCTCACCTCTGAAACTGGCTTTGATCTGTGTTTTCACAGACGGCTGGGGCTGTAGCAGGGAAGGAGAGGAGCTGTACTAACCCACAGATCTTGAAGACAACTAGAAAACTGCTTGGCCAGCAAATCAGTTTAGCACAAGCCCAGCACAGACCAGCAGGTGGAAGCAGTGAGAAAGATGAGATCAAACAGGCTCACAAGTTGAACCCTCGGAAGCATTTAAAAGGCAAACTCTTTTGGGGATTACAAATAGTTTTTGGAATTAGACTATTACATTGTTATGTCAAAATGCTGCCTAGTTATTCATACAGCTCAGAACTAATGAGTGGCAGATGAAGGAGTTATCTAAGTACAAAGTACAAAGGATGACTGAAGGAAGGCCATGAGCACAGATCTGTGCCTAACAATGAATCAAGGCTTCGGTAGATCAGTACTAGCATTTCCAATGAGAAAGACTCAGAAACATTTTCACACTTAGGAAAAACATTCAACAACCAGATTTAAACCTGGGAAATCAGGTAAAAAAACATCTCCAAAGTACCTTAGCAACAGTTAAGTAATGCTTATATGCCATTACTTACTGACTTATGACCTGTTTCTTATAATGCTGTATTTTTTGTTATAATTAAGTAAATCTAAAATGACTGGCAATATTTTTTCCTTCCAGTCAGACAACTAAGAAAAGAAGCCATGATACCAACCCACATATACATATGTACATGCTTTGTAGACTACAAATCATCTGAGAACAGTCGTCTTACCACTTGTGTGATAGCTGACAAAGAAGAAATTGTAAGAATAGCTTAGCTTTTAATCTGAGTGAGAACACATGCTTAGCAAAGTTATTTATAATACACTTTCATTTCCCAAGATGAATTACTTCCCTCAGGGGCCTGTGGACTACAGATAACAGTAGAAGTCATAACCAGTAGATTCTATTTCCATGCTTAAAACTCATCAGCTCTATAATGCTGAATGCATCTCTCATCTGTGCATCTGGTTCAGCAGCTGAAAAACAGGAATAACTGTGCACACCCCCATATGTATCCTGGTTTATGGGAACTTGCAAAAATCAATTACCATTTGAAGCGTTTCAGTACCATGAGATTAAAGCGGCTACAGAAGAAAAATACATGGAATTAAATTATGGACAGATAATTAATACAGTTACCTGTGTTGCCTCCCAGCCCCACTGCCTGTACTTGGGATCGTGGGTAAACCTCCACATATACCAGTAGGTCTCAATCACCTCTGGTCTTAGGATGTAATACTTCTCATTCTGCCGCACAGCCACTGCCTCTATGCCACCATCGAATTTGAATGCTTCTGGACCCAGCTTTAATGCTGCAAAGGACAGAAGAAAATAAAATAACAAGGAAAAGAAAAAAATGATTGAATGATTCCTTACCACTCTGTGCAGGAAGGGTGGGTAGGAGACTGCTAGATCCCAAGCATGTGAAGAAAACAGAAATGAGCTTGTCTTTAAGCAGAATCCTAAGTATTTCCTATTGTTGAGGCCTGTAATTTGTTATGAATAATTTATCCAATTCCTGTGGGAAAAGTACCTATCTTGACAGTAATCCTCTTGAAACCTAATGAAACACTAAGAATATAAACACATTCATCATTATCACATTCAATTCTAGGATAAAATTGAAGTGACTGACACCAGTTCTTACCAACAGAAGGAAAAAAAGTCAGCAGCGGTTTGATATCCTTTGATCCCACCCAGCTCAGCAGGAAAACAACACAACCAGGTACCACCATCTCAATTAATCTGCATCTTTAACCAAACTCTCTTGGTTTCTGCTAGTGATGTGCTAACTGATGCACTTCATAACGTGATCCGCAAGTAAATGGTTTACAACTAGGCAATGAAAACTTAGACACACCTGAACGTAAATCTCTGAACTAAGAGATTCACTATTTCAGCTCTTAAAGAAGCTCTAACAGCCCTGTGCCAGCATTTGCAAGTCTACTCATTTAAGGAGGCACCTGTAGAGAAACTGTCTATAATATGAAGATGCAACTACATATGTTTTTTATTATACAGCTACACATTATTCCTCAAGAATGCACCCTTACCTACAGCTGCACCCCACTCTTTACTTTAGCAGAGTTTTTAAGGTGCTGAACTTTGAAGCTGCACTCAAACTTGAAATATTCAAAGCCATTGATCGTGTCATTCCTATGGGCTAAAGGCTCCAATTAACCTTGGTCTCATGAGGCAGAGAGGGGAACCTTAGAATACTACAATGAAAAATCTGAGCATCCCCAGTGTGTGCCCCAGCAGAAAATCTCCAACAAAGAGTTCCCTGTTATAAATATATATGAGAGTACCACTGGTTAACTACCATTTGTCCATTGCAAGACCTGGCTATTTACCTCTACCCTATTTGTTACACTACAACCATTTATTTTCTCCATGTAGGTACTTGCTGTTTATGCAGTAGCTGCTTAATATCCTTAAAGGGCCTTGTGAAAAAGCCTTTTGGAAATATGGCAAACCATGCAGCTGTATTAGTCTTATCCACCAGAGAAGCAGGATTTCAGGCAATTCTTGTGATGCATAACCTACAGGAACTGTGACACCTTCACTTGCTTTGTAGCCTGATGGTGTGTTAGACCTTTACTTCTTACTCAGATCTACTTCTAATGTTATTGGGCACTACAAGGAATTCTACCACCCAAGGATGGGTGGCCCCTATATATTGTGACAATCTCACTGAAGTTTTACCTGAAACCAAGGATGAAAAACTAATCACAGCACTTCTACTAATAGCTGACTAAAGTAAAGAAGCTACTATGAACATAGTGCCCTTCAGGAGAGTATTCTTCTAAGCAAACAACTATCCAAGGCCATTTTACAATGCCATAGTGGTCACATTTTAACCCAGGTATTTTAGCATTAATGGGGCTGATAGGCTGGGTGCTGACGTGGGAGTCACGGACAACGCTTAGACTATCAATGTGCTCAAGCAAATGCCATCTTTATTCCAAACACCGATCACAGAGTGCTTATTCTTACTTTATCAGCAACTTTTACAACACCTGATTGGTCACTTTCAGAGATGCTACTACATCTAGCTGGTACTTTCCACCTAAATGCAACATCTCGAGCATCTGGCGTTTTCACCCTGTGTTACACCATCCGCCAGGGTAACTCCGCATTTTACTTCTCTTTACTTGTCCTAAACTGACCTAAGGGTGCCTTTGCAAGACCCAAGGCCTGCTCTTGCCAAGGGCCTAACTTACGTTAAGCATAAAAGCCTACTTATGTCAAGCAAAACCTAACATGTCAAACAACTAAAAGGGTCATCACTGCTCAACTCAATATGATCCAACACAGCTGGGCAGGGAGAGCGGATGAGAACATCTCACAACATAGTGAGAGCTGTATTTAAAACTGCTAAAAATAAGGGCAAGTGCTCAGACTTCTAGGTAAATATCTAGATATTTCCTTGTAGAAATAATGTTGAAAATACTGTAATTTTTTTTGCATGTTCCTTTAAGACTAGAGACAATCTAGCAAGAGATTTCCTGAAAGTAATAATAATAGCAATAATAATAATAATTACTATTATTATTGCATATTATAATAATAGTTGCTAGGGCTTAATTCATATAAAATTTGAGGAAAAGAAACTCCAAGATCCTTTTTTATTGAGACTTTCTGAGCCATTCCATCAGCACACATTGTTATTTTATACTGCTTAATTATCTTGTTTCTTCCATCTTTCCCTGTTTAGCTGCTTTCTAAAGGTCTTGGGACAGACACAACATCTACTCATACCCTTACCATGTCTCATCTGAAATCTTAAGTCATCTATCTGGCTTACTCTGCATTGGAATCGTCACATACATGAACCAGCTAAAGTTGTACCTAGATTTGAGGACAGTTCTTCAGGAATTTTTAAAGACATGCAAAAAACTTCATCCTAAAATAATCTGTCTGTAGTATGCAAAGCATTGACTGACTGTCAGCTAATGGCTGGGAAAATTCTCATGGGTAAGGGATGATATCTTTCACTAAAAATACCGTGTGCTATAAACCAGTACGTGCTGCCATCTATAGAAATAACTTTGCTAATTAATCTAACCTTTACAATACCTATGAAAGCTCATATTCACAGTGATTTGTTCGTGGTCTTTCTGTTCTTTTACTTTCATTGGACATCTTTTTTTTTTCCACCATTCACGGATTTTGCATCACCAGTTACTTTATGCCTTTGCCATGTTTCTTAGTGCTGCATGGAAACTTAAGTTGCTTCATAATGTAGTAATTTTATACTAAAATATTGTAACACCAGGCATGTACTGCAGTTTATTATAAGCAACCCTGGGAAGACGAAGGACAGCTCTGGTTCATCTGAAGAAAAGAGCTCACTAGCCTCAGCACCTTGCTGACTCCTCAAGGGACAATGAATAGGGAAAGAGTTCTTCCAAGTCTATAGGAGAAAGAGATGAGGCTCTCCTCTTTGCTGAAACAAAGGTATCATTTGAGTCGGGATGACTGTCTACCCTCTGAAAGAGAGTGTTTTTCTGCAGCCAGATAGCTCTGCATTGAAGTGTACCATTCTGTCTCAAATCCTGCTGTTAAAGCATAATAAAGTTGATATTTTGCAGGTAGCGATTATTTGCTTTGAAAAAACAGTCCAGGGAGAAAAAAACCCACACATTCCTGAGACTGCAGGACTGAACAAAAGAAAACTAGGGCACTGCAAACGTATAGCTGTCTGTACAGCTTCCAGACTGCTTCCTGCATGTGTGTGTCCTTATTCAGTCATTAAATATGCAACCCTAGCTTCTACCCCTCACCATCTTTTGACTTATTTAGGGTACAGAGGAAACATCTGAAGGAATAAAATTAGAAGGGCACAAAACCTGTAAATTTGGCAGTGCTTACTTTTAAGTGTCAAATTAAACATTTAAATTAAGCTTTTCAGAATGCAACAACAGTTCCTGTGTCCTACCTTTTCCCTTAAGCATTCTCCTATTTCTTCCTTTTCTTTTTTTTTTAACTTAATGCTGTTGCTACCCAGGTAAGAGCATCACTTATGGGATTGAATTCTTTAAAATGGCAGGCAATTATACAGTGATATTACATAATCCTGTGAATAACACATGAATTCTCATTTTAAAACTGATTTTTAGTTACCATTACTTCTACTAGGAAGTTATTCCAGAAGCTCACTTCTCTGATGGCTAGACAAAGCTATTTACAATTTCCAACCTACATTTATTCATGGCAAGCTTATAAATCTTGCTCTTGTTACAACTGTGTAGTTTATATCTTAAAATAACTCTTTCTTTTCACTCTTTACCCCTTGAGATGCCAACAGATTTATTTCCTTCTTTGGCATTAGTTTTCAAGGCTGAGCAGGCCAAGCTGTCTTATTTTTCGACTGTAAAACAAAAGCTCTGTAGCTCTAATGATTCTGTTGGTTCTTGGTTTGCATTTGTTCTGCTTGAAGTTCAAATTTGTACAGCACATTCTGGATGACAAACGATACATGTCTTCTAAGGCAGTGTTAATATTCCCTAATCTCTGTTGAATACTCCTCACCTGATACAGACGAGGACTGCACTGAGCAGGTTCCTCTCAACTCCCAGTGTAGAGAAAGAGTCCAGCCCACAAGATCTTTTTGTTTGCTATTTGAGACTCTTCTGTTTTAATTGTGTCTTATGATCTTATGGCCACTGTAATTCCAATCAGCACACTTCAACTTCATGCAGAGGTCACTATTAAAAAATGCAAAATAAACCTCTTCCAAACGATGGAACTTGGGAACCTTCCAGCTCAACAGTGAAGCCTGTTATTGCCTCCCCACTGGTCAGGTCTTTGGCCATCTCACAGTTTGCATAATAGTCATCATTCTCTCTAGTTTAATTGTACTTACCCAGAATGTACTATTACTAAAACTAGTAAAAGCTGTATTCACAAATTTTTAACTCTACCTAACAATAAGAACAGTATATATGAAATGAAAACCTGCCCTATATATCTGGGAGGACAAGAGTCCACACACAGTCCTTCCTTCCTGCACTCATATAACCTATCTTAGCTGACTGATCCAGAACATAGGGATAAACATGCAGGAAGGAACCACATGCAATCTTGTTTTTACATTTCCTCACCATGATGTAGATCACAATGAAATACATGGATGTTCAAAATTTATACTGGTATAGAAACCACTGCATGTTAGATAAGACATAGGTCCATAACACATCTTAAAAAATAATTACAACAATTTCTGTATTTTAACTAGTGAAATAGCTAGATTAGAAATAGATCTTACTTGTCCTGTCGTATGACTCGTGACATGTATGTGCAATTTCAGCTCCAAGCTGCAAATAATGTCCAGCTTTATCATCTCTGGAACCATCTGCTCCAAGGGCAAACATTCCCCCTGCAAAACAGGTCAAGTGGCCCATCTTTCTTTCAAGGTGCCCATTCTTCCACTCCCCAATGAAGGTCAGTCCTCCATTGGACTTTCTGATGAGATGCTTTTCTATGGCCTACAAGAAGATTAAGAGAACTTTCAAATACTGTTTCACACACACTGTTTTATGTAACTAATCTCTCTTTTGAAGAATAAAGGACTGGTTTTAAAGCAACAAAAAATTGTTCTTTCAAATTCACTTCTTAGCACTTCAGAAGCAAACAGCTATAAGAATATAAGACAAGAAATACCACACAAGAAATACCCTAACTGCTAAAAGATGCTAATGAGATCAAACACAGGAAAATAACAACATAGATAAAATTGTACTTTTAGCTGAGAATTCAGCATGTATTTTATAGCTCAAACAGTGCTTGTCTACCCATTAACTCTGAGAAGTACCTACATGTTCTGCTGTACAGTCTGTGTGTACTCATAAGATACATCCATATTGGAATGTTTTGGTCAGCAATATATGTACAGGTAGCACCTGTACTGTCTGTCTTTAATAGGAAGTGACAGGCATGATCCAGTCACCTTTCAGCTCCTTCTCCCTGGCAGCTTTCTGATTACATGTGGCCAAAGGATGGGTGAGGGTTAGAGTAACTGTTAAAAAAGATAAATACCATTTTACAGGGGAGGCAACTGCTGCCTTCTTTGGCCATTTGTACCTATATTGTTGCCTGTGGCTTGTAAATGGTATTCTTCTGGCAGTAGGAAGGAGAATAGATGACCTAACATACTGAAGTTTACAGCCATGTGAAACAACATACCTACTTAAGCCTCCTTCAGGGAGGTTCACAATCCCCACCAATCTACTGAAATACTATCTTAAGTGGGTTTTTTTTTACCTAGAATCTTGTTACAATTGAGATCTATAATAGTAAAGATAATTATCTTTTTACCATGGAGACATTATTCCTATCTTCTTTCCAGAAATCTCCTTAGTACTTCCACATATAACCATTTGATGGGTTCACAACTTCCTTTGAAGCACACGACTGGTAAGGGTACTCCAAGGCTGACTGGAGTTGAAGGATTAAAGTGCCTTTAAAAAGGCATTTTCTACTCTCCTTGCCATCCACAAGATCTATTACAGAAGTGAATTACTATCCCTCTTCATTAATTTTCTGGTATCTACAACAAATTACACCCCAAATTCCCATAACCGTTTGCACTGAAGCTAAGATATATTGAGAACATCCAGGCAGAGGATCCTGCATGTAACTGAAGTGGCTTTTGTGGATGGGGAGGTCACGTCTGCTGCACACCCTTGTCTCCTTGTTATCTACACAGTGCCAACCACGCAGTTTGCTACAATGAAGATTCAAGCAACAAGTACATAGATTAATCAGCTGTTTTTGCCTCGGTCTTCAACGGGAAAGGCTTTGACTGCACCACCCAAGTCTTGGAAGGCAGATGCAGGGACTGTGAGAATGAAGACCTGGTGGCCTTCTATGATGGGGCTGCAGCATTGGTGAGTAAGGGAAGACTGACTGGTTTCATCTACCTGGGCTTGTACAAGGCAGGAACACATTGCTGCCCAATGCATAGATCAGTATGATTCGTAGAGATTCCAATGGGTAGGTCTGGCTGAGGGAAAGCTGAACAGGAAACCATCTAGTGGTTTGCACTGCAGGTCATCACACATGAAGCAGAAACAGTTCAGTTCTTTCTACTTTCTATCCACAGTGTGTTTTACCTGGTCCCAAATTGCTTTGCTATGTTTCCATTCAGAGCCAGAGAGATCTACCCATAAATAATGTTTTCAAGACTGGGGTTACAATGGAGAGGATGAAATAATTATAATGGATGTTATATACCAACTGCTATATATTCATAAACCAACGGGACCCAATAAGCTGTATTTTAGACTATTAAAAGCACTCAACGAATGTTTTGAACCACTAACGTTGACTTTAACAAAGCCTGGAAAGCTAAGAAAATCCAAAAGGACTGGGAAATAGCTGGTGCTTTAACAGTATTTTAAAAGGCTAATGGAACAATCATGTAAAATGAATGTTCGTTTGACAATTGCATACTGGTATCAGGAATAGTAGGAATTTCCTCGGTCTTGTACAAAATATTAGTCCTAAACGAATTCAAGGCAGCACATATGAAGTGGATTAAAAGTAGGAGTGCTAGAACAGTTCAAAGTGAAACCAACAACTGTGAAAAATCCTCATCCCATGAAGATTCTGCAAAAACACTTCTATACAATGCTAGGCAGCATTGCTACCAACAGTCTGCAAGAAACAAATGCTAAAGAAATGTGCAGATGACACAAAAATTGATGGAGCTATAGATGGCAATAAAGGAAAAGTCAGTCCCGTAAAATCATTCAGAACAGGGAACAAAGTGGGTTTTGCCTGAACAATTGTGTTTTAGTAGGAATCACACATCAAGGAATCATGAATAGTAGGAAGCACACATCAAGGAAGCACACAGTAGGAAACACACATCAAGGAATCATGAGTGTAAATCACAGTAGCAGGAAAGTAGATGACACTGAGGGAAAAGTTACGAGTGCAAACACAGCTCTTGGTTGGATGAAGAGGCGAATACGGAGAAGAAATAAGGTGTTGAACCATTACATTCTTGTCTCCATACTGAAGACACTGGAAAGTACTTGGAAAAAAAGCTTAAGAAATAATTCAAAATCTGCTTTATATTGTGAGACTCAAGAAAATAATGCATCTCTTTTATGAGAGAATGTGTGTCACACCTTGGTTAGCCACCAGCTACATAACGCAGATGACCCTGGAAAACAATGTAGGGGAGAAAAAAGGTCAAGTATCTGAAAGTCAAATGAATCAAATTCAGGTCAGGAATAAGATATATTACAGCTTCAAAGCAATTTTAGACTAGAACTTTCACTATACATCTTTTAAAATGTGAATCTTTGGGTGTTTTTTGCTTCAGGAGCTTGTGTTGAAGAAACAAAGCATGCACAGATCATGGAACAAGTTAAGCACCAAGCACACATCTGCATTTGGACAAGACTATGCAGTCCCTGTTGCTATTGGTACCACAGCCAACTTGATTAAAACCAGCTTAGTTACTCTCCACATCTTAACTGCAGCACCGGCATGTTGGCACAAGCAAGCCTGATGAAAGAAGATGCCTGTGTATGGGAAAATCGTAAGAAAGTAAGGGTTGGGTAGCATAAAGTTCAGAGCCATCACTGAAAGGCCACTGCCCCAAATTCTGCTGAACTATCCTGCAGTGCTACTGTGCTTGGGCAAGCACTACTTCATTTGTGAGAGGGAGCAAGATCACATCACAAAAGAACCACAGAGCAAGGAATAGGTATGAACTACATTTTACAACATAAATATGGAATATAACCTCTAAATGTTTTGTAGAATAAATAATAGAACAATTCAGAACTTCAACCCCTAGAGTCATTCTGAACACCGGAAAGAAGTGACTTGGTTGTTCTGCAGACATCTTAGGGTCGGTTGATCTCTTTCTAATCAACTATAGCTTGGGCATTTAGATTATACAATTTTGGACAAGCTGATTATTTTTAGCACAACAACCTGCATCAGATGTATTCCACAATAACACTTCTTATAAACTGCTGAGAGTGAAAGCTAGCATTATTCACCACTTGATTTCTTAAAGCTTACATAATCAAAACCACTTCTGGGGGCGTTTCGGGTTGGGTTTCTTTTTAAAGTATTAAAGATGGTTTTGCGGTTCAACTGTATGGGAGAACTCCATGAATTATAATCACCTCAATGGCATCGTCGTACATTTTTCTTGCCTCCGTGTCCATCTTGTCTGACATAAGCCAGGCTTTCAATAAATATTCATAAAAGCTGTCTCCCAGCCCGCCCACGGATGTGTGATCTGTAAGAGAAAAAAAAAGAGTTGAGTTTGTTATATAATAACACCTTAAATTCATTCAAAACAGAAACTTATGGTGGTAAGGTCTACTGTCGTAGCGCAACCAATAGTTCAAGCCTGCTTAGCAGGACAAAGCGGCACCGTATCCCCTTCCCCCTCCAAACTTACTTGGTAGGTATGGAACGTGCTTTATGTGTTCACTGTCATTCTGCACAGGCCATCCCTTACATCAAAATTAATTTAACCTCTGTTTTTCCTTCATTGCACAGAACCTGACTGTTCTGCTGCTGCGGCTTAAAACCTTTTATATATGTAAAACAGTATATGCAACCCCCCCCCCCGTAAGATCTCTGTATCCAGGATACAATCAGGTCATGTGGCTGGCTATGAACAGCCATGAACTACACCAAATCCTATCTTTCCATGAGCTTTTTATTTCCAACAAGGTAGTNCCCCCCCCCCCCCCCCCCCGTAAGATCTCTGTATCCAGGATACAATCAGGTCATGTGGCTGGCTATGAACAGCCATGAACTACACCAAATCCTATCTTTCCATGAGCTTTTTATTTCCAACAAGGTAGTTACTTTCGCAAGCAAAGACATTGCCATTCTGTGCTGACAGAATAGCTCACACATGTAGGTAGTTCTTACACAGAGAGGGGTAGGGGAGGACTACCTACATTCCTCTCTGGGTGAACTATCATGCATTCCCGCAAAAAGCCTACTGATGGAGTGAGTCAGCCTAAGAGCTCCTGTGCCAACCATGGTAAGTACTCCCTCGGTACACCCTTCATTCAAAAAGCAACACACTCACAGTATGAGAGTGACTCCAACCAGAACAGCACATAACCTTTTCTTTCCCAGTGTTACAGCCCACAACACAGTGGCACCAGAACAGTCTTAGTCTGCTCAAGCTAGGCAAAGGAAACACTTAAGATCAACTCTGTCACAGTACCAGAAATTCACTTCATGGCTGTGATACTCATGTAGGTTCCCTTTTATTGAGTGAAACAAAGATATGATACTTCCTTTTCCAAAGTACCTCCAAAGAGTTGTATCATTCACAGCCTTTCTGGGATGAAGGTGAACAAAAGAGGTCTGGAGCTCTCCTTCTGTGCCTTTTCTGTCCAAGCACTGTCCTACCCCTGCATGCCTGCTTGTCTCTGAAGATGTGAATAGGAAGTTAGAGCTGGTAGATGCTCCAAGCCTCTTGATTCCTCTGCTACTCACCAATGGGTTTCTAAACAAAGGAAGAATCAAATGGAAAGCCTGCAGCCTTTCCACTTGGCTTCAGGTTGTGAATTTGCAGCAAATGACTTCATGCTCATCTACCTCAGCATCTTCCAGACAGCCTTTTCACACCCAGCTGCTCCGTGATTTAGTTGCAATGAGTTTTCATAAGCTTTCTAGCTCTGAGCTGTAAGAGGACATGCAGGCCATGAGTCACTTTCTTCCACAAAGACAAGGGGCTAGACGTGACTCCTTTAATGCACAATTACAATCACAGGTAGACCCAAGAACTAAAGGAAAAAGAAACAAACCACCCCAGGACTTCAAAGTTACAACTGGTGTCAGCACTGCTCAGGGACAATTTAAAACAACTCCTGTTAAGCTGCTGCCTCCTCCCCAGCTCAGCTCTGTTACTGGAGTCAGCACTGCTCCTCTGTCAGGTTTCTTTCTCCGATGCACAATCCCCAGACAGAAGAGTGTTGCTGAACCCTCAAGCAGGGCTCATCCTGTAGCAGCTCCAGTTGGGTTCAGGACAGGAATGAGCAGGAAGAGGAGTGCAAAGACTTTATTTCCTAATCAGAGAAATCCACGTTCCAGGTGAGTTTCCAAAGTCAGTTATCAGAAACATGCCCCATTTCATGTCTGCTTCCATCAGGCAGTCATACGAGAACTGTCTGTCTCTCCTGTCAGCAGCTCTTCTCTTCTTCTACATTGCTTCTCACCTTAGACGGAAGTACAGAGAATGCAGGAATCAGAAGCATCAGCACACAAAGGACTCAGAATCATCTTCTAGACAGCCTTTTTTGCACCCTCTTCATGTGTTCAGAGAACAGAGCTGCACGAGCATCTCAGACAGAGATCCTCCTCCTACTCAGGAAGTGAGAAGCTGACATCGTAAGGCTCAGGGCTTTTGAGGGCCTTGCAGCTCCCAGCAGCAGTGCTTGCTTTATTCCCATTTTGTATACCTCACTCAACTACTGCTGTACAAGACTCCTCTCTTGAGGTTTAAGCACAGTAAGGTTTCCAGCTTCTACAGTTGATTTAACTGCACCCCACGAGGCCTCCTTCAGGCCTTGTGCTAGCATGAGAAGGTGTTGCTGTAGGAGAATTTGCTGCACTCTGTGTTAAGGGCTGTAACTAGAAATGCCTAAAAATTAAAGCAGTCTTTTTGACAGATTGCAGACCTTTGACAACTTGCTTTCACCTGCAGTGGACATGCTAAAGACATAGCAAATACATAGCTGCTGAAATCTGTAGGTCTGAGTCCTACACGTACCATTCTCTCCTATAAACAAGGTCCCTACCCAAACTTATCATCAGAAGATCCATGGTGCTTATCACTCTCTTCTGCTTATTGAACTACAGCTCAGATGGATTCAGAGATTTAACTCAGTTCAACTCAAAATGGTTTGCTCACAGAAGTTTTTCAACCAGTGCTAACCTTGTATGTCAATCCAGAGTACTAAGAAGGAACACCCTGTGATTTGAATAACTGAGTTTACAATAGCACCTTGGCACTGGGTACTCCTCAGCAGGCAGCTGTGAAGGTAATCATTATATTTAAAATGTTGTATTTTGCAAATTAAAAAAAATTGATTTAATTGTTATTATATATTTGATCTACCTGAATTATTTGATTATTTCTATGTAATTTATAGGTTTTTACTGGAAGAAGTGTTTCACAGTGAAATCCTGAAGCAAAATACCTTCCAGATTAAGATAAATATAGCAAAGAGAACAGAGTATGGGGGCATATCAAATACAGCAGATGCCACATATTCTCTTCAATGACATGTATACATTCTTATAACACTCATTCCTTCCAAGGAAGACAAGTTAAGATACATTTTTCATTCCCCACTTATTCAAATGTAGGCCCAGATGACTGGGCAAACACAAAAGGATTCCAGTCAAGGATTCCTTGGGAAGTCATACTTTAAACTGGAATGCACAGTAGCTGCATTTGCAAAAAATACCTTCAACTATTGCTGTCAAAAGTAATCCCAAACAGCCCTGTTTTCTCACACACTTAAAAGTATGCTTTGTGCAAATCTGTGCTGTTAGTCTGTAGTTTGTCTGTCAGCTGAAGGCTTCCTCCTTGCCAGAAAGAGCCAAATATAATCTTAATGGAAAGACAATGATATTTAACATTCACAGCGCTTATTTTTGCTCAGCTGCTTCAAAAGCTTTGTATCCTGTTCAATATTGCCATTTTCCATAAACAGCATGCAATTGGGGAAAAAAACCCAATTTCATAGAAATATTTTAATGAGTTTTTAATTTATTGATGATAAGATCAATATTTAGTCAAATCTGAGTCATATATTGTGTCTCAGCTAATATTAAAAACATCACGTCCACCTCTTTCCCACAGACTGAATGGAGGAAGATCTTCTCTTAAATTCTCACACCATCAGTTATCTAATATTTCTAAAGCTAGTTTCACTCCAAATGATCTTAGCACGCTGCTGAAACAGACTCCTCTTACCAGAACCCAGCAAACCACAGAATTACAGAGCAGGGCAGAAAGAAGTGTACATACTCTCTAACTGAAATGACAGTGAACCTCAGCTGGAGATAGGAGGGAGAGTCTCTGGTGATTTGTCCTTTGTCAGTGAAATTGTTTCTTTACAAATCCAGGGAGACAAATCAACTTGGTTTTCCACAGCTAGTTGTTCAGGGCACAGGCTGCAGGGCTCCCCCTTCACAATTACAGCTGAAGCACTGCGATGGATCTGGCTGCTCTTCCTCTCCAAGATTCATTTTTTTGGGGATGGTAGTAGCTAATAGGGACAGTAGGCATTCACATAGCTCATTCTCATGTTATAAACGTGTCATTTCCATTTGTTTAGAGGGAAAGTTTAGCTCAGTAAGCAACACAATATTTTCCACACCAACTGAAAGCCCCCTAAAGATAACATTAATAACAAAACTTGCTCTAATGAAGGTCTACCTGCTCTCTAGAGCAAACTTAAGATGGGTAAATTATTTTTAAGCAGATGGCTTTAAGTAGTTAACAGCAGCTTAATGAGGCAAATGAAAAACAGTTCATGATTTGCTAAACCCTCTCTGCTTTGTGCCTTAATTGTTCAATTGTCATTTCTTGGCAATGAGCAGGAATAAAGAAAGAAGCCAGGCATTGTTTGAAAAGCAGCACACCATGCCAGAACTGTTGCTGCAGGGACAACACCTGAGGGTGAGGCTTCCTCTTACCCATGAGCAGATGGGTAGTGAGCTGCTGCCCCTTCTTGACCCCAGGGCACGTCCTCCTGCCCTTCCACTGTGTCCATAAAGCATCATTTACTGCACATGGAAGGAGAAGATGCAATAAAATGCTGAGCAGAAATATGTTTAGTGTGCATGGGCTGCTGTGCTGAAAAGCAGTATGGTGAGATAACATAGCAGCACATAAGCACAAGCAGGTGGAGATGAGGGTCAACTATACCTATAGTATTTTTAATTCATGAATTCGTAACTAAAACACTGACTTAATATTTTTAAGTACAGACAACTAGAAAACAACCAAGCAAAGAATTAGAAATTTGGCAATATGTAAAAGCAACTCAAGTCTTAGAACTGGAGTTGTTAGTTATGGCTCTAAAGTAAAGGGACACTAACTTAAGCCTGCCTCGTGTTGAACCAAAAATACTGGAAACACCAAAATGAACCAACTACTGATTAATTTAAACCATTTAATAGTACAGAACTACTTTGCAACCAGATGACAAAGGGGTAAAAAGGGGGGCTGATTTCCCTTAAGGGTTACAAACACATAATCTTTGGCAAAGTGCTATTGTAATATGTCAGAGGAGTTAGAGTGGAAAAGATAAGTGACCTGGAGGGAGCAGTGAAGTGATTAAGCTAATATTACATTCGTTAAGAAATCCACACACTCCATAACCATTGGTTGCTCTGGGTATCAACTGACCTTACACTGCAGGAGCCCTCTTTCTCTGTATTGGAAACTCTTAAAGAACTGTTTTTCTGTTTGTCTTTAGAGTAGCTCTGATTAAATTTCAGTTCAATCTTTACTTCATGTAGCTGGGCTTAGTGCCCCTCAGTTGCTCCAAATAGGTGCAAGCTCCCTTTCTAATCCTTTAATCCAGAAAGCTGGGGGCCTGGAAATTGCAGCAGCTGTAATTCACAGTGGAAATTCAACCTAAGGATGCCATAAACCATAGTGGATGGCTTAAAAGTGCAAAAACTTGTAGATTAACTGTAGCAGAGGCAGCCCTGATAAAAACAGGTGGAGGTACAATTTGTAGTCAGCTATGAATCATTTGTCATTAACGAACATGTTACCAGCATGAGCACTTTTCTAACAACATGCAGGTTGTCACATAAGAGAACTACATTAAAAGAAGAATTAAGCTTGCAAAGCCAAGCATTTTTAAGTTAGGAGATAGCTGAACAGACACTGCTTCCTGTTCTACTGCCTGGTGCCACAGAAAATTCTAGGAACAAGAAGTACCCAACTCTGCTCCTTCCAGCCTGGGGATGTGTGATGGTGCCTGCTCAGCACACGCCGCTCTACAGAACATAGCAGCACAACTCTGAGTACTCCATATAGAGACAGCAGATGTATTTTTTTAAAGCCCTGGAAAAATAGGGATGGTTTCTCCTCAAGCAGTGCTGAAACAAATAATTCCCATAGTATTTTATATCCAAAACATGATGGTTCTTGAGGTTCTTCAATAAAACAAGCTTTAATCCGGGTAGAATCACATTCCACCTTTAGCTTCATTGAGGTATGGCTGAAGCATTTTTCTCAAAGCTCTTTCATAAACCCCAACAAAACAGTCTGAGGCAGACAGAATATTCCAGATGGAAGAGTTGAAGTTTGGCAGCTACAAGAAACTGAGAACACAATCACTTGATGGAAAGTGTTGAGCAATCTTAATTATGTTACCAGTTCCTTTTAAAATAAAACTAAACAAAATGGCTTCCTAGAATGGCAGTGATTATCAAACAAAAGATTAACATTCCCAAGCTCGCCCTATTCAAGTGTGTGCAAAGACAACAGAAGTCATTTTAAACAGACCAGCAAGTACAACTAGCTGAACTACAACATAAGCTTAGGTAACTCAAGTTGTTAGAAGAAAATGCATCTTCAAGTTGAATGTAGTTCAAGATTCTGTAATGTCAAAGGAGTATCTTCATTTGGTATCTTACAACAGGCTCTCTGCTTCACACTCAGGAATTCACAGCTGGAACAAGTATTCTCCTTTTTGTATTCAAACTTCCCTAAAACTTCAAAACATTCCAGCTATTTATAATTCTGCAGACTGAGCTCACCTCTCAATGACCTAAATTCACAAATTAAAGAGCAATCACAGAATATTTAGGGTTAGAAAGGACCTTAAGACCATCTAGTTCCAACCCCCTGCCATGGGCAGACACTAGACCATGTCACCAAAGGCTCTGTCCAACTTGGCCTTGAACGCCTCCAGGAATGGAGTATTCACAACTGCCTTGGGCAACCTGTGCCAGTGCCTCACCACCCTCACAGTAAATACCTATTGCAGTTAGAACCTATGATCCCTTGTCCTATCACTACAGTCCCTGATGAAGAGTCACTCTCCAGCATCCTTGTAAGCCCCCTTCAGATACTGGAAGGCTGCTCTGAGGTCTCCAACAGCTTCTCTTCTCCAGGCTGAACAGCCCCAACTTTCTCATCTTGTCTTCATACAGGAGATGCTCCAGTCCCTGATCATCCTCGTGGCCTTCCTCTGGATTTGTTCGAACAGTTCCATGTCCTTTTTATGTTGAGGACACCAGAAATGCACACAATACTCCAAGTGAGGTCTCATGAGAGCAGAGAAAGGGGCAGGATCACCTCCTTCGATCTACTGGTCACACTCCTTTTGATGCAGCTCAACACACGGGGAGCTTCTGGTATGTAGGTGCACACTGCTCACTCATGTTCAGTTTCTCATTGACCAGCATCCCCAAGTCTTTCTCCTCACGGCTGCTGAATCTCTTTTCCACCCAGACTGTAGCTGTGCCTGGGATTGCCCTGATGCAGGTGTAGGACCTTGCACTTGGCTTGGTTGAACTTCATAAGGGTGCATTGGCCACCTCTCAAGTGTGTCTGAGTCCCTCTGTATCCCATCCCTTCCCTCCAGTACATCAATCGAACCACACAGCTTGGTGTCATCACAAACTTGCTGTGGGTGCATCAATCCCACTGTCCATGTCACCAACAAAGATGTTGAACAGGACTGGTCTCAACACTGACCCCTGAAGGACACAACTCATTACTGGTCTCCAGCTGGACACTGAGCCATTGACTGCAACTCTCTGCATGTGACCATCCAGCCATTCAAACACATGAAGTCCACATGCAAAAATCAAAGCCACATTACACCTTTACATTGGTGCTTTTACTAAGAAGTGGCCTTTTATCACTTGAAGCTGTCTTTTCCAGATTACTACATGCACCAACCGAACCACCTGAATGAAGCATACCTGCCTCTCTCCAAGTTTGGAGTCAGTGTAAACCCCACCTGTGCTGCCAGCTTTAACTAAGCTGCTGGAATCTGCAGTGGATTCATAGGAAGTCATGCACATGTTTACCTAATGCCTTTTTTTCACCTGACAAGGTGGCTGTAAAAAACAGCTAAGGGATGATTACATCTGCTACAAACAATATGCCTCTAGGTATGTGTCCACAATGCAAGAGTCCCTTTTGAGTAAGAGTTTCTACTTAGGGCGATTGTCAAGCTCTTAGGGTCATTACAATCTTCAGTTTATTCGCCTTAGTCTTCCTGTAAAATCTCAACTCTCCTCTTGAAGAGTAAAACCAAGAAGCTGGGAGAGAGAAAAAACCCTTATTAGATTAAATCTAGCCCAACATTCATCTATGCAATATTAACTGGCAAAACCACTGTCAACTTTGCCCTCTCCCTTCAAGCTGTATCAAGACCATAGCAGTTTACATACCTACATATATGCACATGTGTATATATATGATACATGAATGCTGACAGCCAAAAGAGATTCAAAGAAGCAATGAAAGACACTCCCTGTTTTTGATGTACTTACTGATTACACCACATGCAGTATAAATCCAGGCTACTCTGCATGTTTTCTTTCTCCTAGACTTGTGTCTATGTATGTGTTATTTTTCTTCTTATGACAGATGCCTGAAATATCACATACAGGTAGTTGAAGTTTTGGTCACTCTGTAGGTGCAAGGAAATTGTGTTAATTGTAAGACTTACTCGGTCCATGTTCTGTGACTGAGACTGAGCTACCACACCCTACATTTTGACTGCATTCATCACCATCTCTCTCTTACTTTTGACTATATAGGCCAAGAAGTTCCACAGTGTGATCTGCAATCAGAAGTCAGCTATGACTTCACATACATCTCCAAGATGAGATGGTATTTTAGCTTGCTGCTAAAGGTAACTAAAGGTGCTAAAGCACCAGGACAGCTCAGCTCCCAGTGAAACTTCATGATTAAAAGAACCTATCATGAAGATATTTTCAATGTCCACTGAGCAAAATGATAGCCCTGTCCCCTCAATGTCATCACAATGGAAATAATTCCTATGTGACCACCAGAAGGTAAATCTCCACAGGTAACTCAGAATATGAAGTCTTACATATTGATGACAGAACGAAAAGAAACAGACTGTCGTGTGTCATCTGAATCTACTAGTGGCTGAGAGACCAATGCCAATACAAACACCTAGGTGCACAGCCTCCAACAAGTGATACAGAAGGAATAATATAAAAACAAGTAACTGTAATCAGGCTGTAACATGTTTGTGACTGGACTTTGATACGCTTCCCTTTGAGAAGAAATGAGTAAATCAAGAACGGGTAAGAAACACAGCTTAGGTAGATAGAGATCCAAGTACGAGTATTAGTTATTAAAGAAGTAACAAGATTTCACAGGAGCTCAAACTTTAAAAGCGCACAGAGCACATGTCAAAGGATGCCAATCATTTTAAGTTGGCTGTCTTCAAAGCCAACAAATTAAACTGTCAGGAATATCAGGCAGTGCCCTAAGACATGGGCTCTGTGCGAGGAGAATAAATGTGAAAGCAATTGCTGGACAGATTTCAAATTCTAGGTATTGACACAGTCCCCACCAAGGGCATGCTCTGAAAGTACAGTTTGGTGGTACAGCAAAAGCAAATATCCACCACTTGCCACAGAAACGTGTGCAGGCACTTCCAGTTCTGCCATATTCAAATTCTTTCTTTAGGAAGTTTTCACAGTCACTATGTTTCAAATCCTTAACTCATACACGTGTCTAACCTTCCAGTAACTCCAGAATCTTTAGCACACTAAAAAAAAGCTTTTATTTGTTCAGCTTTTGCAGCATCTTGCTCAACAGACCAGCAAAATGTCTTAACCTTGTAGAGTTATTAAAGTACATTCTCTGTAATACACAGCTCTGCTGTATTTCATTAAAACAAAGTTTTAACACATTAACTTGCTCTTGGCTTCTAATGAATAAACAAATCTGAATGCAGCTTTTTCTTGGAACACAGTTAATTACATTTGTACAAGGTTGTAAAGCAAAAGGGCAAGGGGAATTCCCCAGTAGAGATGACACAGTTTATTTTCTATTCAAAACACATGCACAGTCCTAAATACAGAACACGACAGAGTATTTTGGAGAGAAAAATTAAGGACATCCGCCAAGACAGTGAAGAAAATGAAACAGCAGAAAGCCACCCCCACCTCCTCATTTGCAACTGGTACATGCGTGCCCACTGCTGGAAGTCATGTTGTAGTTTTGTTATGTACTCAACTGAAAGGAGATTCAAAGCAAAAAACCCCAGCTCAATAAATGCTTGCACCTACCTCCAAACCAACCATCACATAGACCACATAGCTTGAGTTCTACAACTGATGTTCCAAGCAGAACTTGACTTGCTCTATCAAATAAATGATGAAGTCAGGTTGGGAACTACCTCTACAACAGACAAATTAATTATTTCAATCCTGCCCCATTTCTATTTAAGAGAAAGAAAATCTTTCCTTATGCCAAAGGGGAGAAATCACCCACAAATTAAAGTACTGGAAACTATCATCCACAAGTCCAAACTGAAGGTAGGTATCTCAATAGCTCTGTAAAGTACTTGGAAAATACAGGCATACCTGGCACTATTCCCTTTCACTTCCTTCTAGGTTATGGATGTTTTGCCAGAATTTGACTTTACATTTCATGACTTGATTTTTAGCTACTCTTGGCAATGCTGGTTTCTTAAATGTTGTCTAGAGCAAACAATGTAAGGAGGGAGGGAAAAAACACAAAGTACCTTCATAGACAAAGAACACTAGCAGCTTCAGTTGGCAAAGAGGAATTTGCCAACATTAGCATCTTTCTCAGCACCCAGAACTAGCCCATCAACCTCTTAGGTTATGCTACAGTTATATTTTTATCTGAAATATTTATCTGCAATATTTCTTTAATCTTCTGAAAGACCACTTCCTTCTTCAGTCTTTTTCACTTCACCTAATCTCCCAGAGGTAGATATAAAGACTGAAAAGGTTTCTTGCTTCATTTTAACAATGAAAGTCCCAGTAATAGGAATTTGCATAGTGGTTTATTTATCAACCTCCTCAGCACCTTTGAAAGTTTGTATTCAAGAGATCCACTCTTCCTATATGTCAGACAGAGCTCCCACTGCCAGGACAGCACTCTTCAGCTCACATGCTGACAGTTCTCAGCATTAGCATTCTCCCATGCAGGGATATGCGGAATGTGAGAGCAAAGATAAAGAATTATTCTGGGCAAGGAGTATTCAGTATAAAAGAAATAATAAATGACAAGGAAACTGGTAAATTAAACACAGAGCCGTTAACAAGCAGGTGGTAACAGACAATAACACAGACCAGAACTCTTCAGCTACTGCTTGATGGGCCATTAAAGGAAATGCTCTGGCACAGCCTCAGAGAGCCAATCTGAACTTTGTCACTGATAAGAAGGGGGAAACGATTGTCATGAGCATTATGAGGTATTTCAAGGGCCTTACAGGACTGTGCAAAATGTATTTATGGAACATTAGAACAGGGCTGTGGTTTTAGTTAAAACTTACTACGGGCTATTTAGGGCTAAAGGAAGAGAAAGGGAATGATCAAGGTCGATTACGGAAGAATGACCAAAGGAAAATTGGACAGGAGATGATTTAAAAGTACATGATCACATGCAAACAGGCTGGGGATTACCACACTTGTCTGCCTGCACCCTTGACCCTTCAGGAGCACAGTCTGCCTCATCTTCTTATCAAATCCTTTATGTTTTTGCTTGTAATTCCACTCACTATCTTAGCAGCAGCTGGAGGAGAGGCCTCAGGTAGCAGAGCCTACAGACCTAAGTGCCAGCACCTGGAGAACGCAGCATGCAGTGGAGGTCTGGGTGTCAGTAACTGGAGGGACTGGGATTGTGTGCTGCAAGGTTGGAGCACCAGCAACTGGAGAACTGGGCCTTAGGCAGGTCACAAGGGCCAACACATTACGGTTGCAGTGGCTGGAGAAAAGACAGTGGGTCAGAGGGCCCTAGGTTTTTGTGCCAACAACTGGGAAGACCCATGTTTGTTTATTTTCCCATTGAATTTAATCCTGAGTGCATGTGTGTATGCGGAATTCACATCAGCAAACTTGAAGGTGAGCAGGAGACCTGCATCTGAAAAGCCTGATGGTTGCATAGCCCTGGTCCAGGGTTCAAACACAGGTATTAAGTAGGTACCGAGAGTCTCTGCTAATACTTGAAAGATCTGTGAGTGTGAGTGTACTTGTGAAGGGAGTGCAAGCGTGTGCATTTATCTGACTGAATATCAGGAGGAGGAGCAAGATCTGGCCACCTCTACGTAAGTGTTGTGTGAGTTGTGGCAGTACTACGTGTGGGTGCTACAAAGGCAGTGTTGTCAGTGACGGTCTGTGTGGACAGCCACATTAGTGTCCTCACAGGTGAATGTGTGTACCTCTAGGATATATCCTCTGCCTCTCTACTGGCCAACTGCAAATGGGAACAGCAGCAGTGACATCCATTGGACTGGAATGGAGAGACCTGTACCTCTCTGGACCTTAATAGCTGGGAAGGAGGAATAAGCAAATCTTGGATTGCTGGATGCAGTGGTTTTCTTCCCATCTCTAATAAAGTGCATTTAGATCAAATTTGTTTAAAATTTTCCTTTGAATACTGCCAAATAAATATAGACATATGGTGCTATGTATTTGCAAAATGTCATATCACAAATGAAAGTAGATAGACAAACCATGAGGAATACACCTTACTACATGCAAGAGTTTAAATTAAGCAGTTCAGTTGATTACCCAGCCCAAGAGCATTAGACTGACCCCAGCTGTACAGGCAGGCATAAAAATGGATGAATATTCACCCAGTATGTGCACTTATTTAATGACAGTGACTGAAAATTGGTTTTGCTGCTTTTGTTACATGGTAAAAATAGCACCATTTTAACAGAAGTGCAAATCTAACCCAATTCAATTAAATTACTAGAATCTTTCTGTAAAAGGTATTTTAAAGTTAAAAGTGCTTGGTTTGGTTTCCTTTAAGCACCAAAAGGTGCTAAGGTAGCGTGTGCAACAAGGCAGGCTGAACATGTGCATGAATCCCCTTACTTGTCTTCAGAAGACTTGTACATGACTGACAGCATTTAAATTTAGTGCATTAAATACATCACAGGGTTATAGAATAGTCAGGGTTGGAAAGGACCTTAAGATCATCCAGTTCCAAACCCCCTGCCATAAGCAGGGACACCTCACACTAAACCATGCCAACCAAGGCTTCGTCCAACCTGGCCTTGAACACTGCCAGGGATGGAGCAATCACAACCTCCCTGGCCAACCCATTCCAGTGCCTCACCACCCTAACAGGAAAGAATTTCTTCCTTCTATCCAATCTAAACCTCTCCTGTTTAAGTTTGAACCCATTACCCCTTGTCCTGTCACTACAGTCCCTAATGAAGAACCCCTCCCCAGCATCCCTATAGGCCCCTCTTCAGATACTGGAAGGCTGCTATGAGGTCTCCAACAGCTTCTCTTCTCCAGGCTGAACAGCCCCAACTTTCTCAGCCTGTCTTCATACAGGAGATGCTCCAGTCCCCTGATCATCCTCGTGGCCCTCCTCTGGAATTGTCCCTGGACCTACTGGTCACGTTCCTTTGGATGCAGCCCAGGATACAGTTGCTTTCTGGGCTGCAAGCGCACACTGCAGTCGGCTCATGTTCGTTTTCTCATCGACCACCACCCCCAAGTCCTTCTCCCCAGGGCTGCTCTGAATCTCTTCTTTGCCCAACCTGTGACTGTGCCTGGGACTGCTCTGACCCAGGAGCAGGACCTTGCACTTGGCATGGTTAAACTTCATGAGGTTGGCCTCAGCCCGCCTCACAAGCGTGTCAAGGTCCCTCTGGATGGCATTCCTTCCCTCCAGCGTATCCACCCAACCACACAGCTGGGTGTCATCGGCAAACTTGATGAGGGCGCACTCAATCCATGGCAGCGACAAAGATGTTGAACAGGACCGGTCCCAACACCGATCCCTGAGGGACACCACTCGTCACTGGCTTCCAGATGGACACTGAGCCACTGACCACAACTCTTTGGGTGCAGCCATCCAGCCAGTTCTTTATCCACTGAGTGCTCCACCTATCAAATTGATGTCTGTCCAATTTAGAGACAAGGATGTCGTGTGGGACAGTGTCGAATGCTTTGCACAAGTCCAGGTCGATGACATCAACTGCTCTACCCCTGTCCATCAGTTTCGTAGCCCCATCGTAGAAGGCCACCAAATTGGTGAGGCAGGATTTCCCCCTAGTGAAGCCATGCTGGCTGCCACCAAGCACCTCGTTGCTTTTCATACAGGGTTGGTGAGTCCTTGCAAAAGTGCTGACAGAGTGCCCCTCATTGGGCTTTTAATTTAATCCACTTGCAAATTTGACGAAAGGGTCTTGGTTTTGGTAAGGAGACGTGAACAAAGCACCATAGAATAGACCAACTCTGAATGCTCATCACATCAATATTCAGTGATTGTAATTTCAGTACCTGCTGTTGCATTCCTAATACCAATGCTCAGCTCATGCACCGTAAATTCACATACCAGCTTACTTTACAGTAACTAGTTTACATGCTCACATATCACTAAAGCATAACCAATAAAGAATGGATTATTCTTCCCTCATTTACTTGTACATGGAAGAAGCCATATATAGCCTAAAAGCCAGTTAAACTGACAACTTCCAACCCAGGTAACTCCCAGGTGCAGGTAGTGAGATTTGAAGGCAGAGTTATTTGATTTCCACTTCAGTAACTTGCAGGAGATGTCGGAATCAGATGAAAGGCAAGAATTTATTCTTAGTAGTGGACAATGGAAAGAAGTAATGCCCAATCTACAGACATGTGCAAACATGAGTGGTACGTCCTGACCTGGCAATAACATGCAGATCGGCATTTTCTCTGCTATTGCTGTTTTAACTGGTATTCTACTCTAAGCTGTCTGCAAATGCAAATTGGATTTGAATTTTCTCAACATATTTCATTAAAGTTTTTTTTTCAGTACAAATTCATTTCCATACTTCTGAAATCTCTTGCTTTAATCAAAATTCTAGCTGTTCTATCTGCTTAGCAGGCTTCTCTAGAAAGCACTGCCATTGGCTTTGAAAATAATCTAAATTCAAAGTCCTGATGTTTGTATCAAAACCAACTACTACCAAGTGGAACAAAAAGCTAGCAAAGTTAACTGCAGGTTAATGTGAGAGGTTAGAAAATGCTTCTTGGCAGCTATTTTCCTTTCACTCTTACAGAAATGGAAACCCCGAGGCAGAATTATTTTAAACCCCATGTTCCTACTGCACCATCACCTTAGTCCATAAGTAAAAATTGCATCTGTCAACATTCCTGTGGGCATTATAGCTCTGCCCCCTAGCAAAAGCCACAGTGAGCTGACAAATCCTGAACTAAACCACCCTTTCTGTGATGCCACCTATTCTGTAACAATACCTGCACATTACAAGCTTAAACACAAATATTTAGCCTACAAATAACATTATTTTCCTCCTTTTTATAATGAAGTCCATTCCTGCTACACAGCAGTATGGGTCCAGCTACATTACAATGCATTTCCACTGGAAACTAGGGAGATTTAGCGATGACCAGTACACCATTCACCCAGCAGGTTTTAGGATGGGTTTTATGCCATTCAAACAGAAAGAAATGATGGGATAGAATGGTAATCCCTGTGCAGCTCTGGCTGCTGTGGCTCCCAATGCTGCCTGGTACTGCTTCACAAGGTAATCCATCACCAGAATCGTTCTTCATATGCTATGTCAAATGCATTGAACTTACAGAGAAATATATATTCATAAAAACATACATATTAAAAAGACATGGCTATAGATTAATGTCACACTGCATGATTTTACTTATCCCTGCAACCTGTTAATAGTCACATCCTTCTTGATGAACCCATACTAACTAATTGACTGGTAACTACTTTACTGATTATACCTTTTCAGGTAAGAGGTCTAATCAGAATCAGAAGCATTGACTGGATTGAACAAAACCATGTCTTTGTAAGCCGCAGCAGAAGCAGCAGAACAATGAACAAACAGGAGAGTCTGCATGTCTCAGGTCACTGTCACCAAACATCATTCCCTAGCAGTGAAATTGTAGGATATGCTGTTTCTATCATGATCAAAAGGCCTGCACTCTGCTAAAATCAAACCACAGGAGAAATGACTCATCAGCCTTTGCATCCTAACATCAAAAGGATGGTGACATGGCTGCAGCGTATCACATACAACACACTAACCCAAACCCAGAACAGACCACGTTTAAGCATACAGTTAAATGAGCAAAACCAAACAAGACGTAACAACACAGCTTAATATCTTTGGAGGCTAAAGACAGAAATATTCTGAGGCATAGAAAAAAACCCATAACAACTGCTGACACCCAAAAGGTCTGAAAGATCTGACCAAAAGCTAGCTCACCATCATCATTCAAGAACCCTGGATAGGTAAAGAGGACTGGATAGCTAGTGTCTCTTTTTCCTTTGAGTGCAGATAACTTGAACATGTTTTGGTACTCGTGAGCATGAGTGAATTAAACTTAGGAGAAAATCACGGTAGGTAAAAACCAGCTTGCTGAACGACCCAACAAACCCCCTAATCACTAAATCCCAGGAAATAAGTTTGTGACTCATGAGCAGCACAGAAAAGTTAAAGGCTCTGTAATAAAGTTGTATTTCTTTTTATCCTAACAACTTCAGTCTCAGCCCATAACCCTAAACTTTCATCCCAAATGTATGATATTTCACAATTCACTTAATGAGTATGTTTGAGCTCCATCAACCTTCTGCAAAGCTACAATTCTCACTGCATGTTTATTCTTGGTGACCAAGATTCTTTTCTTCCCCAGAGCTGCTAATTCTGAGCATTACGATGTTGTGATATGCCGGTTTAGACTACTTATGACAAAAATAGCAGGAGCAATTGGTTAGGAACAGAAAAAGAGGAATAGAAAAAAAGCATTTCAGAACAACAACATACAAACATAGAATAGTTAGGCCTGGAAAGGACCTTAAGATCATCCAGTTCCAAACCCCCTGCCATAAGCAGGGACACCCCACACTAAACCATGCCACCCAAAACCCATAAAATTGTGTTTTCTATAAATAGCGGGTGAATATTTGTATTTGCTCGCTTTCTTTTTTTCTTGAATCCACTGTTAAACCTGAATTTGTCTGAAGATTCTTTCTCCTCAATCCATGTGTCTGTCTCAAAGGGTGTCACTACTCACCCAAAGATATTGGATGCTTTGCAGAGAATTTTGGCTGTAACAACAGGATTAGACAACTCTCTTCAGTCACTGCAGTGGCAGCTGCATTCACTTCCCTCATACACCAGACTCAAAGTCAGAAGCAAATGCTTACTTTGCAAGCCAGAACATGATCTGCTGGGTATTTACAGCCAACCACTGAAATCCCTGTAACCTGTCAAAGATGTCAAACAGGACAGAAACAGATAGTCTTGCCTATTTTTTCCTAAATGAACTTGAATTCATAAAAGAAACAGGAAAAAAAACCTTGAAGAGAAAGATTCCCTTCTATCACACCCACTACAAAAACACTACACTTCTCCATTTTTCTTGGAAGAGCCACTTAAAGAAACCATGTTTGTGTGTCTCTAACATTGTCAGAATCAGCAACAAAAACCAATTTTGTCTTTTCACTCTAAAGCCTTTGTTTTCTTTATATGAGACACACACTGACAACAGCAGGATCTATAAGGAAGGTCATCATGCCATATCACATGGCACTAAGAATAACTATGTTTGTAAATGTCAGTCCTTACCACCAGGTGAAGGAGCTCAAACTTCACCAGAACAAACATGTATTACTTCTACATTGCCTTACAGTAATCCATTTTGCAGACGGTTTGCAGAACAAAACCAGGAACAAAGTCAAAGAGAGGAAACTCTTTCCAGCCTCATTTTTTATTACTGAAGATTTTATTGACTGATAAAAGTAAGGGCAGGCACCAGATTTAGTACGAAGCTGCTTTCAGAAAGTATCATGAAAACCAAGCTGCATGACTTCAGAGAGAGTGACAGGCAAAAATTGCTTTTGGGAAGTCTCAATTCTAAGTAATCCTTCTATGCTGCCTGTTCTCGAGCAGTGCTGTTCGTACCCTTACAGAATCAGTTTTCTGTTCTCCAACTCAGCAACACAATAAGAAGTAGAGCCTGAATTCAGAATGGATTAAATAAGAATACTCACGCTGACCCCATCGGCCTGTTCTTGGATTCAAATAATTCGGATAAAGTCCGTTAGGACGATCCATTTTTTGAAGTAACTTCCGAATGTGCATGACCTAAATGAAATCAAGAATCATGATCACCACTGACAACGTTCATCTGCTCCCTGTACACAGTGAAATCTCATATGTTTTCTTTCCCTTTTTTTTGCTAGTAAATTCTCTCAATCTGAGCCCATAAGCTTTGAGGGCTCCCTGCAGATTCGTATGTTGCTGTTTGTAAAGGACTGTTCACATAAACATGTTTTAAATGTATGCTGAAACAAATAAGAAAACTTGTCACAAATTCCTACTTGAAAAAGACGTTTGTTTGGTAACAGAAATACCTGCATGCAAAAATTTACCTGCAGCCAAGAACGCAAATAGAATTCAGTACCGAAAGTACATCCCCTTTAACACAATTTATCATGAAACAGTATAAATGACACTTGTATGATAAAAAACCTGAATTTGAGACCCACCTTGTTGTAGTATACAGGGTCCCCTGTCAAATAGCTGAGGTGGACAAATTCCATGTGCAGAGTACCAAACTCAGCAAGGATGCTGCTGCCAGCAGAAGCCCAGCCCCAGTTTCTACCGACACCACTGGATTCCAACAAATATGCACAGAAAAAAGGAGAAAACAACAAAACAATCAGAATTACAGCACTAGTAACAACCGCCACAGCACATTAAACAAGTAATACCGAAATATTAACCCCTACTTAAGATCACAGGAGTTGTGGTTTGATTGATCAGTTGCTTCATTCATTGTGTTTTTGTGGAAAAAAGATACCATAACCTCATCACCAAAAAGTCCTGGAATTAAAAGATACAATATTTTGATGCCACAGAAATAGAATGTCTTAACACTGGGCCCCATCTCAATTGCTTATTTATTGCACATTTAAAGAACAAGAATCAAAAGCAATTATCAGATGAGTATATTTCCAAAAGCGGCAGCATTTGCTTCCTTGTTCTGCCAAACATCTGCTCTGTTCCCTTTACTTGTGTGAGTTGTGCTTCAAGCTAGTATTAGATATTCCAGAAGGATGGGAGTGGGTCCTATCTGTATCTACATAAACCAATACATTTACTATAGGCAGAACATTGTGATTTCCTCAGGCTGACATAAAGAATCAATAGAAAGCATCATATACCTTGAATCTTATTCACTGTAAGAGATATCATCTTGGTTCAGTCATAACTCCTAAACTATCTCTGGTTTAACTTAATTTGGGAGTTTTCAACACCTTTCAGGATTAGGTCTTTTAATGTTCCTGGAGATGACTTGTACTTTTTCTCATTAAAATGTCAGTTGTCAGGAAGACTCCAATCAATTAGGAATGACTTCTTGTGTTTTCAATTACAAATTAGAAAGAGACAATGTAAAGGAAAAATGTTGGTTCTGGAGCAGTATTTGTAGCTCTGGCCCCACCTTTTTATAATACAGTAACTAGAGTGTAGAGAGACAAAACCATAGCTTGTCTCAGGGGTTTTTTGGTACGGGTCTGATAACAAGAGAAAATGAAGTGTTTCATTATGCATGCAAAAAGCTAAAAAAAGCCACAAGCCAAGAAATCTCCAACTATTTCTTTAAGGTCTTGTCTTCTATTGTACGTGAGCCTCATGATAAATGTTTTCATATATGCCTGCAACTGTCACTGCCCTCTGGCATGCCAGCCACTGCTGTCTTGTCTGATGCTGGCTGGTTCTGTACATTATCAAGAGACTGATGCAGTAAATGCATAAACAATACCATCAAGCAGGAAATTTCTGCCACTCCAGTCTTTTCCCTTCCACCAAATCCTGCTCCCTGGTCCAGCCTTTCTGACTGTCCTCTGTATGCTTAGCCTCCATGTTTTCCTGATAAGTACCCATGCATCTAATGCTTGCAGCTTCTTAAACCTCACCATCTGTGTTGCTTGAGCCAGTGAAGCAGATGCCTTTGCTGCCTGAAGAGGATGGCCACTAGGGCCCTTCAGTCATATTGGAATCACAGTGCAGTGATTGCTAACCAAAGCAAAAGTAAACCCCTAACTTATGCACAGAGGACTTTCAAGCCCTATGAAACTGCAGAAAGAACACAAGACTGAGCAAACTATAATTCTGTGCAGAAAGCATATAAGGAAATCTAACCCAACAATAATTAATTGCATAGCAATCCCATAAATGGCCTCAGAGGGGGAAATGCAGCACAGGCAAAGCAGAGGAAAGCAGGGCAGGGTGGTGAGGCCCTGTGCCAACAGAAAGGCAAACCACAGCTCCATGGTCTTCACCCCAGGAATGACAGCAAAGGGAGAACTGTTTCCTGATCTTCAAAAGGTATGTAAGGCTAATGCTCTCTAAGTCATCTCAAACCTCAGCACAGCCTAATAAAGCATATCAAATGTCTCTCCTAAAAGGAAAACAATTTAGAACAATTCAAAACTCTCTGCTATTTACCATCATGAGTTGCTTAGGAGTACACACACAATCTAGACACGCATCTCAACTCAGCTACTGCTTAAGTACATAAGAAAGATGTAAAAATACCCTGCATCAAAACCACTCTCGTAATCTAATGGAAATTCCAGGACTGAACAAGCAATACAGGGCAAATTAACCAAGGCAATTCTCTTCCACAGGGCAATGCAAGATCATCTAAGTTCAGTGTCAGTCCCAAACAGCCATCTAAAGAAACCTCTCCTCCACACACCATTGTGGATTTCAGCACACCAGCCTTTATAGCTCAGCTGAACTGTAAGATGAATGAGTATCTGCAGCGTCCTATTGTTTGCTCAAACACTGTGAGTCTTCTAAAGGTAACATGCAGCTCACACAGTACATAAAACCCAGGAAGTTCAACCATGGCCTGCAAACTATTTTGTTTTTTTTCCATAGGTTCTTTAAAGAACCAATGATTGAGCTCTAGGGCAACACATGGAATAACACACTGGGTATGTTCCAATGTCGTGTTGAACTCTTATTGCAGAATCAGGAGGAAAAACCCAACATTGTCTCAGTTTGTTGCAGCTAAGGAGACAGGATGCTCTGAACTATTCTAAAGTGCCTGGAACACCAATTTATCTTGCAGCATCTTCTACAGTCCCACTACTAAGGAAAACTGACATATGCCATTATTCATTGTAAGTTGGAAAGGAGGAGAAGGAACATACTTCCCCACAAGAGAAAATTCATTACCTTTTCAGATTCACCATTGCCCATGGTATACCCGTAGGTGTGTTGAAGGCTGGAAGAAGTTTTCCTGCCAGTTGCACTGCTTTGATCTTGAAAACCTAAGATAGTAGTATCAATCACAAAGAGTTACAAAGCCTGGTCTACCTCCAAGAACTAGAAAGACTGAAATCTCCTTGCCCACCCACTTTGTATTAAAAAGCTTTACATTGTAAGAAATGTGGTAAATTACAGTTTTGTTCAGTTCATAAATTTCATTAAGATTTGAACGTGGAAAGAAAACTTGTCATTTTCATTTCTTTCCTTCCATATTCACCAGCAACAGTCCTTAGGTTCCAATTAAAGAGGGCTATAAATTATCCTCCCACCTCCCTCCACCAGTATTAGGAATTTCAAGTGTTTTCTAGAGGAGTCTTTAAACCATACTTCATATTTTGCAGCTAAAAATCAAGAGAAGAGAAAACTCCCCCACCCCACACACAAGTATTTTAAGTTTACAAACTTCCAATCTCTTTTTAACGAGAAAGACATGTATAGTGCAGAGTTTCTATTGTTTTATGAACATTGTGCAAAATCATATATACATAGTTCCCTGAAGCTTTTCCTTCACTGATAATGCATCAAAAAATTATTATAGGCTTCACCTGCATCTCAAGTCTGACTACTCATAGAAACTACTGATGGGACAAAACGTCTTTCATTTCTAGTGTTGTTTCTACTTACTTTTGGGCCATAAGTCTGTAATAGCCTCATTCATAGCCTAATATTTATTAGTTCAATGAACAATTGAAAGTTCCTTCTAAGCCTACAGGAAACATCATTTTCAAAGAATACATTATTTGGTAGATCCCCATGACATAAAACTGGTTTTACCAGCTAGTTGCTAGCATACATGTTCAGTATTCACTCCATTTCTGCAGAAGTATCTTCTTTATTTGGAGATAAACATTATTCATCAGTTTGAAGCATTGTATGAACATATAACTGAAAGAGCTACCATGCCCTCAAATAAATTATGCAACATAGACATACTATAGAAACATCATCTCTCTGGTGATCAGCAATAGGACACAAGGAAATAGAATGAAGCTGTATCAGAGGAGGTTCAATTGGACAAAGGGAAATGTTCTTCACTGAGAGGGCGCTCACAGCACCAAGCCTGTCAGAGTTCAAGGAGTGTCTGGAAGATGCTCTTAGTGAAATGGTTTAGTTTTAGGTAGTCCGGTGAGGAGCAGAGTTGGACTCGATGATCCTTATGGGTCTCTTCCAACTTGACATATTCTGAGATTCTATTATCATCAACTACCTGAGCAATATTCTGTAATCAAGAACAATAAAAGCTTTAAGAAGGACTATAAGAATGGATTATAAAAGCCTCTGTTGGATTTATAAAAATGATTTCTCCTTTTTCTAAAGTCTATGGAGGAAAAGAGAAGAGATACTCACTGGAGAAGCAAGCTGAAAAGTTACTGAAAAATAAGCAATCAAGAACATCCTCGTATTTCATATGAAGGTGGGAAAAGATCAATATCTTAATATTTGAAGAGATGACTAGTGAGGCATGAAATAAACCAGAAAAGAATATTAAAATTGACATCTAATTGTATTTGATGCAGTGGAGTATGGAGAGATGGAGGTGGATCTGAAAGCAATGAGCCAGGAAAAAGAAGTTCTACAGAGGTACTCTAAATGAATTGTAAGATAGGATATGCCTAAACTGAAAAAGAGGACACCTCAGAATATAGTTTGATAGAACTGCAAAGTAAGACAGGCAATATGGCTTGAATGATTTTTAGGAAAGATACTGATAAAAGACAATCTCTGAGAAAATATGCATAAATTTAGCAGTAAAATCAAGATAATGCATTCACCCTGAATAGAGGACCAAGTGCCAAGTCAAAATAGGAAAGCATAATATAAGTAAGAAGTATAATACAGGTAGAGTCTTTGGGAGCCAGGGAGAAAGAAACCCTGAAGAGAACTAAAATCTCTATCTTGGCTCAGTTCTATATAAACTACCTGATGTGCATACATAAATACATGTCAAAAATTCATGCTGAACTTTTAGATTTGTAAGTAGTAGATGGGTCGAGACCAGACAGAACAATCTATAGAGAGTCATCTAAAGGGAGTTCTTCTATTGTTCAGACAAGCTCCAACACCTAATCCAGAACAGAATGTTGACTTTCAGTTAATGGCCCCTAGTTTGGAAAGACATTTGTTTAGCTTCAGCTTTTGGATCCTGCACCCTCTAGAAGTGCTACACATTACTGTATTATTCATTAATAAAAGATATTGAAGCATTAGGGTAAGAATATTCAATAGGAGAGCATCCCTAGAAAATTCATTGCTAGAATAATATTCTTAATTGGTAAATACCTACTGCTGTCTGGCTTTTAATCAATTTGAAATATACTATGATATCTGGGGAACAAGTTACAGCATTAGAAGCAGTTTTTACTAAGAGTGTATGAAACAAAGTTTGAACTAATCTAAATGTGTGGGAAACTAGACAAGGTCAGTTAAAGCAAAGCAATCGATATGCTGCTTCAGCATAGGAGCAAACCAAAGCATCAGTGGCAACTGCTACTTCAGACATGTTCAGACCATGTTCAGACAACCTGCAAAAACTTGCTGTGCCCTTCTGGCACGTCTGTTGGCTTGAAGACTCTATGTAGCATCAGAAGTTAAAACACTACCTCTCTATACCCCTCCCATACAAGACTGAATGCAAAGAAACACTTAAAAAATTGCCTGAAGACATATCCTTACTTTATATTACTGCCACCTTAGTCCTATCTCACTGCTGTTTCTGTATAACAAAACCACCTAGTGACTAATCCACTATTAACATACGCAGACTGGAGTGAGAACTAGGAGGCAGTTACATATGTTTTTATCAGAGCAAAGTGACCAGAAAAGCATATCTGGAGAGATGCAAAGAAAGAAATGCAGCCAGCAGAAGCAGATGAGATGCCCTTTATGGGAGACTGTAGATGTGATGAGAGTGCTCTGCTGAGCTCATTACAGTGACTTCTTTTACTGAGTTTCAGACTTACCATAAGAGCTTTAGCTTTTAAATAACATGGTGACATCAGGCAAGGAGGTTGCTGAGCACAGAGGACAGATTTTTACTCCTATTTTTTTTTTTAATAGGTTGAACAGATAGATTCTATTTCAGCCCTATCAGTTTCCTGTTGGCAGGCAATGCATTTCAAGAAATATATAGGCAGGAAGAAGAGAAAACAACAAAATGAATGGATGCCTGGAAAATAGATCTCATTAGGAAAGAGTAAAAGAATCAGGGTTATGTAGTTCAGAGAAAAGACGTTCAAGAGAGAACAAGGTAATGACTTTTCGGTATATAAAAGGCTAATACAATGAAAAAGAAAGGATTTTGTTTGTTTTTCTGTGGACATGAAGAATACAAAATAACACTGAAATAAAGCAAGGAAAAGGAAATTAGTTATTAGAAAAAAAAAGTTGGTGATAACTAATACTGGAGTTGTGACTGCTGCAGAGTCATCCATACAGCTTGTAAAAACACACTACAATGCATGCAACTATAAAGACTGATGTGATTTGACTCTGCCTGGGAATGGAAGACTAAGATCTACACAGCTTCCTTACTGCTCTTCCAGCTATACTGTTCTAATGGGTTTATCTGGCAAGGTTTTGGTAGCAGGGAGCTACAGGGGTGGCTTCTGGGAGAAGCAGATGGAAGGTTCCCTTCTGTCACACTGAGCCAGTGTCAGCTGGCTCCAAGATGGACCCATCATTGGCCAAGGCCGAGCCCATCACAGACAGCGGTAGCAGCCCTGGGGTAACATATTCAAGAAGGGGAAAAGTCCTGTGCAACTACAGACAGAGAGGGGAGTGAAAACAGAGAGCCAGCTCTGCAGGCACCAAAGTCAGTGAGGAAGAAGGGGAGAAGGTGCTCTAGGTGATGAAGCAGAGGACCCTCTGATGCTCCCTGCAGCGCAGACCATGGTGAGACAGGCTCTGCCCCTGCAGCCCATGGAGGTCCACAGTGGAACAGATAACCCCCTGTAGCCAATGGAGGTCCATGATGTAGCAGACATCCTCCTGCAGCCCACGGAGCTCCATGGTGGAACAGATTCCTTCTGCAGTCCATATGACCCCATCAGGGAGCAGAGGGATGCTCAAAGGAGGCTGTGAACTGTGGGAAGCCAGTGCTGAAGCAGCTCCTGGCAGGACCTGTGTCCCCATGGGCACAGGAACCCATGCTGAAAGAGGTTTGTTGGAGGACTTGTGATCCTGCAGGCAACCCACACTGGAGCAGATGCACCCCATGGAAGGCATCCACAGTAGGGCAGCCTGTTCCTGAAGAATGCACCTGTGGGAAGGACTCACACTGGAGCAGTTCATGGAGCACTCTCTCCTACAGGAAGGACCCCACACTGGAAGAGGGGAAAAGTGTGAGGAGTACTCCCCTGAAGAGGAAGAGGGCCAGAGACAATCTATGAGGAACTGACCACAACCCCCATTCCTAGTCCCCTGCACCACTGTGTCAGAGGAGGTAGAGAAAATCAGGAATAAAGTTAATCCCAGGGAGAAGAGAAGGTTGGGGGAAGATGTTTCAAGATTCGATTTTATTTTCTTATTTGAGCTGATTTGACTGGTAATCTGAAACTGGTTTCCTTGAGTGGAGTTTGATTTGCCTGTGACAGTAACTGGTGAGTGATGGCCCTTGTCCTTATGTTGACCCACAAGCCTTTTGTTGTATTCTGTTTTCTTGTCCTCTGTTAAGCTGAGGAGTGGGAGTCATAAACAGCTTTGGTGGGCACCTGCTGTCCAGATAGAATCAATCACCACCAGTGAATCAAATGGCTTGTTCAATGCATGTAAGAGGAAAGTGTTTTGTCTCTCTTCTACTGTCTACTCTGTAGACCCACATAGCACCTTTGTAACTGGTTGGATAAACCGTAGAGTCCACCCACCCGCCAGTTTCTTTGCTATGTGCTCCAGAATACAGGACACTGTAAGAGAGGAGCATCACAGAAACTGCTCTCCAAGAAGTGCTGTTCCTGCAGGCTAAACCCATCTGCTTTCAAGTGTGCATTCCCACTTGCATTAATGACAGAATTTAGCATGTAGAGGTAACAGATCAGAGTTTTCTTAAAGTAAAGACCCTCCAGCAACTCTAGCAAGACATCCTAGTCTGGAGATGCAAACCTGCTGCTCTAGGGTAAACGTGTACTAATCCCAGCGTCCCTGTTCTGTCCAGTCTCAACATACAGACATTGGTTTCAGAGGCCACCACAGACCTGGAGAAGTATTTCCATTTCACACACCAAAATCTAATACAATAAATCTATCAGTTTAAATGGTGTTAGGTAGGCTAATGCTTCTTTCTGCAAACTCTGTAAAGCAATGGAAGAATTTTTCCCACATCAAATACAAATCAAGCTGTTCAAGGTACAATGGAAGAGAGTAAAAATTACCAGGAAAAGCAAATCCTAAACCTTAAATTGGGCAAATCCTTCATTGAGATGAAACTATCAATCAGTATCTACAGCAAAGCAGTTGTGAGGGCCTAAATCGTTTTCATCTGTTACATTGATGCTGCCACCCACCCCACAATATGAAAGCTTGGTTCTGAGTCCATTAATCCAAGTAAGGCAAAAACATTTAGCAGAAAAGGCCTTAAAGATTAAGATGAGTCTTCAAAAGCTTTATTGATGCAACCAGTGACTGCTGAGATGCACGGCTGCATCTCTAAGAAGACTAGATTATGCTTAATACTGCTGTTACGTGTTCCCTTCCAGCACTGTGAATGGCAAACAGCCTTGACTGGCCTCTCTTTCTGACTCTAAGGGGGGATTATAGATGTTTTACACAAATAATGAATCTCTTTCATTTATGTGCACAGATCCGTCTTTGAGTCATTCTTCTTACACAGTAATAAACACCAGACTTCTGCTTAATCTGAGTTATTAGCTAGCGAGTATGTGTGGTTATGCAATGTGGCTGGCTCTGTACGTTTTGGTAACTTTTGATCCTCAAGAAACCATCAGACAAAACAGACATACTGCAACACCCCTGTGTTTTACAGTGTTCCCAGGGCATTCCCCACTACAAGCAGGGACCACCCTGCTACCATGAAATGAAGAAATCACTCCCTCTTTACATATTTGCTTCTAATAAATTTAATGGATTTAATTACAAAGGCATCTTGTGAGATAAAGGAGATGCAATTTAGATTCTGGTAACATTTCAGCTATCATAGTATGACTTGAGAGCGCGAGAGCACTTTGGATGTATTTTATAGATGTTTTTGAGTGGTGATTGAAGAATTGGTCCCAGAGGATGTAAATCCATGCTCCTGTGAGATTTAGTAAGGCAGCTACAAACTGCACCACCTATAGTGCCAAAACAATGCAGAATTACATAAATACAACAGCATCTCTTCGGCATTGTAGGTCTCTTGAGTCATAGCAGATGTTCAAGGAAGGAATATTTGTAGATACTGTAAAGACAATGTCATAGCTAAAGTACTTTTTCTGTCTTTGGTGAGCTGTAATGACTACCAAAGTACTTGATGAAGAAGACTTCGCATTTCTAAAAGACTGAAAATCTTTAAACAAGAGAAGACATATCCTGAAAAAGGATGCTCTGGGAATTTAGATTCATGACAGAAAATAAGTAATATGAAAATTAAAAATCAAACTCCATCTCATCAGTCTAAGATTAGAGCTAATAAAAAAGAAGAATCAACTTGAATCTGGACTATGGTGTCAACTTAAAATGGCTGTGGTGTCAATTTGCTCTGCTTTCTTTACTTCCTCCCTTCAGATATCTGTGCATAATGGCAAGGTCCCTCCCAAGCCTTTTCTCCTCCAGGCTGAAGAGTCTCAGCTCTCTCAGCCTTTCCTCAGATGAGAGACGCTCCAGTCCTTTAACCATCTTTCTGGCCCCAGCGAATCACTGGATTCTCTCCATTATGTTGATGTCTCTCTTCTACCGGGGAGCTCAGAATTGAATACAGCACTCCAGGTAGGTCTACACCAGTGCTGAATAAAAGGAAAGGGTCACCTTCCTTGACCTGCTGGAAACGCTCCTAATACAGGTCTGGATATTCACTCTCTTTGCAGCAAGGACACGTTGCTGGCTTGTGGTCAACTTGGTTTGCGAAGCTGCTTTGCAGATGGTTAACCTCCGGCATGTATTTGTGCATGGGGTTGCTCCTTCCCAGATACAGGAATTTGCAATTGACTTCATTGAAGTGCGTAAGGTTCCTGTCAGCCCATTGCTCCAGCCTGCTGAGATTCCTCTGAGCAGGTCCCAGTTTGTTGCCATCAGCAAACTTGCCAAGGGTACACTCTGCCTCATTAATGAAGATACTAAACAGGACTGGACCCAGTATTGATACCTGAGGTACACTGTTAGTTACTGGACTCCAAATATATTTTGTGCCACTCATTACCCTCTGGCCTTGGCCATTCAACCAATTTTCAATCCACCTCACTATCAGCTCACCCAGCCCATATTTCACCAGCTTCATTTCGAGGATCTCATGGGAGACAGTGCTGAAAGCCTTACTAAAGTCTAAGGAGACAATACCCACTCTCTTCATCTCCCAGGCCAGCCATTTCATCATAAGTTATCAGGATTGGCTGAGCATGACTTTTCCTTTGGGAATCCATGGTAGCTCCTCCCAATCCCCTTGTCACTCATAGCCCAGGGAACAGAGTAGTTTTTCTAAAGTAGTTGGTTCCACCACCTTCCTAGAGACTGAAGTAAGGCTGACTGTTCCCTGGGTCCTCCTCCTTGCCCTTTTTGAAAGTAGGAGTGATCTAAGGGTTATGCCATTCATCTTGTGTATTAGCTTTGGTACCCAATAACACCAATTTAAACCTTAGCCTTTTAATGTATAATTCTGTAAGGCATGCAGCTGTTTACGCAGAAGATGCAGACAGGCAGACAGAAAGAAACTGGGCTTGATGCCTTAATTCTAACAGTCTCCGAAGTTTTTAAACACTGGCAAATTCACCCTGATGGAAGTACAGGACCAGTTACTTCTATGCATGCAACTGTTGCTGCAGAGTCCTCCTGTGCTAGGAGAATTCTGGTCAAGAGCAACAGGATAAAGCAGATATTACTTCATACATCAATACTACATAGCTTGCAGATTTACTTGTTTCACAAGACAATAAAATGCTTCATGAAATGTTCTTTCTTTTAAAATAAAAAAGAAATAACATCAAAAGAAAAACCATCAGAAAGTCAACATTTAAACACTGAAGAACATTTATGACTGCCTCTTCCTGCACCCATTCTGATCCAGACCTCTCTTCCCTTTAAAGGTTTCTAAAGACAAACAAGGTATTTTTTGTCCACTAAAAGAAAAATAACATTGTGAAGTGCTTTTCTGAAACTCCTTGAGTTTTCAAAACATGCAGAGTAGGCTGATGGTTTCTTTAGCCAGTGAGACCACAATCAGATTCCTACAAAGAGAATCATGCTGAGTACCTTCCTGAAAGATCTGCTTTGAATGACAATTTGAATGGAAGGAAAGATAGGCTGTTATGTTTCAGATGATGCATGAAATTAGGTGATACAACAGTTGCTTCCAATCTAAAAATAATGGCTATGTAAGTCCTGCTCTCTGTTAGTATGTCTGTCTGAAATTCAGAGACTCAACTTGTAAAAAAGATTTAATGCCGTGTATCAGAATTATCCTGACTTCAACCAAAAAGGCTCCAACTGCACGTGTTCTTCTTCTGAAACTAAAAGCTCAGTAAAGCCCACACAACTGTACAGGCCCATTCATATACCCATGCTGCCAGGTCTCCTCTTTCCTAGATACTCCAGACTTCTGAGATGAAAGCAAAAGTCACCTTCTTAGTGTGAGGACACCTCACGCTAGACCATGTCATGCAAGGCTCTGTCCAGCCTGGCCTTGAACACCGCCAGGGATGGAGCATTCACAGGTTCCTTGGGCATCCTGTTCCAGTGCCTCAGCACCCTCACAGTAAAGAACTTCTTCCTTATATCTAACCTGAACTTCCCCTCTTTCAGTTTGAACCCATCACCCCTTATTCTATCACTACAGTCCCTGATGAAGAGTCCCTCTCCAGCAGCTTGTAGGCCCCCTTCAGATAATGGAAGCTTCTCTGAGGTCTCCCCACAGCTTCTCTTCTCCAGGCTGAACAGCCCCAACCTTCTCAGCTTGTCTTCGTACTGGAGGTGCTCCAGCCCCTGATCCTCCTCGCGGCCTCCTCTGGACATGCTCAAATACTTGAACTGCATCAGTTACAGGCAGGTAAGACAGATCAGCTGGTTGAATACAGCCTTTCCTATTTATATTTTACAAATTAGTAAATATACATTCAAATGCTGCTTCTTAGATATAAGATAATAAATACTATGGTGGCTTTCTACCACCAGCAGAGAAAGAATTGCAAACAGAATTGTTAAGTGATGTTATCTTTATCTTTTACTGAAAGTTTTCCCAAGCTGCTTTCCTGGACATGAAGAACATGGTTACTCTTGACTGAAACATCTTAGGATCCAATGAAATATTCATTGTTTTCACACTATTGATTAATTTTTTTAAATCCACATGAGGAAGTTTGAGCATGTATTAACTTATCAGAAATATTTGGAATTTGTGCTCTAGAAGACCTAACCATAAACATCTGGCATACACTGGCCACCCAGCTATCACATTTTAACCCCCTGGCACTGCCTAATAACATCTCAATTAAACCGTTTCATTTTGTTCACTTCAATAGCTGTATCAGCTTCCTTAGCATGGGTTTCGTGCATATCTGAGTAAAAAAGTTAAACATTCTCCATTTTTAAAGTGACTTTAAATCTGAAGCACTTTACACCAGTCAGTCAACACCATGGATCCCTTAAAATTCAGAATAAATGTAACGAAAAACTGGCATATAAATGCCTCCTCGAGCTGATCATTCCCAGAGGAGATATATTGTACTGTTTTCCCTCCTGCTTAACTAAGCCAAAACCCATGGCATACTCGAGTTTATTTGCTCTTCTATTATTATTACTATTATTAGAAAGTTGCTTCCAGCCTAGGCAATGTTTATGCTTCCTCTTTCCCGCTTTTCATCTCTCTAACTTTTCCACTGTAAGTTTACCCGCACAAGCAGTACTGACTTGCCACATTAGTTACATTTGTAAGTAAATCATTTCAGGACTGGAAGCAACAACCTTGATTTTGCACAACATACCAATCACATAAACAACCTTTACGATCAAGTCCCCAGGACTGCCAAGACCACCACTGAACCATCACTCATGCCTAAACATGCTCTAAGAGTGGAAGAGGGCTTTTAGAAGAGATATGTTTCAGACAATTTCTTGTTGTTGTGGGAGCTGCAGTAGCACAGGAAACCAAGATGTGAGAGCACAGACAATATCTGGCATCTAGCTTACATGTTTTCCTGCTAGTTGCTGGCAGCAAGAAAGATTGATTTAAAGAGTGTGGAAAGAAGGAATGCAGAAAGAAAGGAGAGAAAAATGAATCTGAATGGCCATCAGGAAACCAAACAAAAGCACCATCAAGGGACAGAAGATCAGTATGGAGTTCTCCCAGCAGGGGAACACAAGCAGTAAAAGATAGGGTTTCCAGTCCCCCACCTCACAGAAAGGGAAGTGTTAGGGAAGTTGTTAAGAGAGCACGGATAGGAGCTGAAGGGAAGAAACAAAAGACATGAGGAGAAAGGACAGGGAATGAATGGCAGGCCAAAGCAGACATAGCATAGCAAGGGACCATGGAGGAAATGCCAAGAGTGTAGTTGTAATGGGAGTATGAGAAACATCTTGTGGAATCTGATAGGGGAAGAATGCTTTTCATCTCTAGAACATATTCTTAGGACCTAGAATTGACCCCAATATATCAGCCTTTCAACATGCCTTCATAGCCAAACACAACTAAACAAATCAAAGGGTAAGAACAAATCTCTCTAATTAATTAGTGATCTTTGGCATTTTGGTACTACCCATTGCTCTAGTGAGTTAAGTAACAGACTGCATTATGTGCCTGAATGTCCCAACCCAACCGATGACCTAGTCCCTCTATGGTTTTAAAGAAGGAAAATCTGTATTAGAAACCCTAAGAAATGGTTCTGAAGACAAGTAATTAAACTGTTTGTGCTATACTTACAAGCCTCATGAGAATCATTTTTGTGCAATAAAAATTATCAACCTTCTCTGACTATTCAGTCTTGACATTGGCTTTCTCTGTGGTAATACCCTCTCTTAAAACATTCTTAGCCCATGTCAAATCTCTCCTTAACTCCCCACATACTTTTCTCTATGTCATCTTTTTTTTTACAGTCTATCAATTTCTACTTTCTTTCTCAGTTATTCCTGTCTCCTCTTTCTCTTGAATGTGCTGCCAAGCTCTTCATTTTAAATCAATCTTGATTTCCTCTTTAGACATTGCCAGAAATTACTTAGTCCCCTTTAGACTGTATTTGCCTACACAAAACCGGTTAAACAGAGATGAAATTACATATTGTTCCACATGACGTGCACTCACTACACACAGAGCCTCTCTCCTCTCATTGGTATCATGAGGGGCTGGAATTAGATGATATTAAGGTCCTTTACAACCCTCTTTTATGACTCGATGTGACAGATCACAATGCAAAAAATCTATTTAGAAAAAGAAATTATTTTTAAAAAAATCACATAGCTTTTACTTCTTCAAAACCAGATCCTTTACAGACCATCAGACGCAGAATCCATTGCCTTACACTGCGCTGATGAAATGCATAAATAATGGTTCGTATGTTGTTTGGGTTGGTTTTGTTTTTAACGAAGAGGCTGTTTTCAGAGATTTACAGACATATTTAGTTTATCTACAGTTAATTTGTATATTAGGACCAAGCTCTGACAGAAAATTAGTTGGCAGATAAAAGCAATGAGCAATGACTTGGTAAGCACTAAATCTTCAGAGCTGCATCAATTCTGCAAAGCCCTTGAAAAAGCAGACATCTCCTTTGAAAAATGAGGAGAAACCCCCCCCCCCCGATCTCCTACAGCAGAATTCAGAGATCTCAGGGCCAGAAATAACATACAAAGATAATTTTATGCCATGCATAAATCAAAGGCTCAATAGAGCAACAGTGTGATCATCTATATAAAGTATAATTATCAAGCTACCTTGATAATTACGTCAGTAAGTAGCATTTAAGCAAACCATTGCTTCCAGAGATAGAGCTGAAGTGAGTCTTATACCACATACTGATTATTCACGTGTCCAGGAGGTGTAACTGTCAGTCCTCTACCTTTTCATTGTTTTCCTACCTCTTCTGCTGGTTTTGCACATCCTTTTAAGAACATGATTACCACGAAGTTTCAAGCAGGAATAAGTTCCTCGTTGTAGTCAGAACTCCTCTTTATAAACCCAAATGCTCACAGGTCTTTTGCCACAAGATTTAATTCCAAAATACAAACTGCCCTCCTAGCCTTTTCCAAGTTCCACATACTTTTCATAGCTATAGCTACTCAAAACATATTCCCTGGTCCTGTTCCCATGTTGGTCTTCGCCAACATAGAATCACAGAACAGCTAGGGTTGGAAAGGACCTTAAGATCATCCAGTTCCAAACCCCCTGCCATAGGCAGGGACACCTCACACTAAACCATGCCACACAAGGCTTCGTCCAGCCTGGACTTGAACACTGCCAGGGATGGAGCATTCACAACCTCCCTGGGCAACCCATTCTTCTTGTAAGTTACAGCCTACAGTCTACGACATTAGTAGCATTAAAATGGATATAATCTACACACACCAAGTTGAACAATTGATTACATTTCTATGGAGTTTTCTATTTATTTGTCATCTCTGAATGAGAAATCTACAATCAGCTATAAATTCTTCTGAGAATATTCATTGTCAAGTCACTACTACAATGACAATCTCTTACTTTCCCTTAATTGAATTTCTGGGATAGGGAGGAGAAGTGAAATCAGACAGTCTCACCTTAAAGGATCTTTTCTGAACCTGGACATATGTAGTTGGCTTCTTTTTACTTAAGCATTTATCTGCAATTTTCTATTCTGAATTTTAAAGATGAATGTTAAGAGGCTCGAGAAAATCCTGGTCATTTCTTTAAAGATTTGTTTGCTGATTATCCAATTCATAAATGATAACACAATCCTACTGCAGACAGCAGCCTCTTGTCTCCTAAGAGACTAGAAGAGTGCACCCTCTTTCTCCTGTGATGACTGCACATGTCATTAGAGGCAACGTAATTTGTGTTAATATTTTTGCTAGGTTTTAGTAATTTTCCTTCACAGTCATTGTAGCATTCATGGCATTTATTTTTCTCTCACAGTACCTGCTCTTGTCATTAAAGTTCCTTTTAAAAAGGAAAACGTAATAGTTAACACTGAATGAAAACAAGTTCGAGAAGGCAACACCAGCCAAAGACACCTGGTTTTAAAGCAGTATCATGTCCAGAGTCATACTGTTCTTTTGTTTTAAAGTGAAAAGATACCCTACTGAAATAGCAGCATTTTCAGTTGACTAAAGAGAATGCCATGCTCCCTCTCTGGATCAGCCCAAGCATGAAAATCCCTCATGCAGACACTAACGTAGGAGGAAAGAACATAGGAAAACGTGTTGGGTAGAAAGTCAAGTATTAGTGTGTCAACAGTAACGCCAGGAAATGAATGTCTGGATACCGTGTTTGCTGTGACTGGTGCCCATCAGCATCAGTATGCCCCGTTTAATTACTGAAGAGGGAGCCAAAAACTAATAGACATGGTCATCAGGAGATACATGACATATGAGTAGTTGCAAAAGATCTTATCTTTCTCAGCTTTTATAGCCCTCTACAGGAACATGACCAAACAGTAAGCTTTAAGAGCAGCTACCACTGCACAGTTAATATATTTTCTAGTTCTAACAGCTTGCCCTTTATTTGCACCAGTTTAAAGCATGCTATACTAAAAGGCCATGCTATTTCCAATCAGACTTTAAGTAGAGGGAACTAAATTGCAATGAAGTCAGTTTTAGCCTCTTTTCCTTCTCCTTGGTTGCCCTGGGGTACCAAAATGCAGCAATAAATTGTGCTATGTGTAATTCGTCAGAAAATGTTTACTACAGCCTAGTGAACACATTACAAGGTTTACTATCTGCACTGCCGGAAGCAGTGCCACTGCCCAATATGTGGCAATGCTTTAACACTCAAGAGAGAAAAAAGGATTTCTTTTTTCAGGCTGTGTCCTGTTAGGACCAGGGAGCTGTCATGAACACTTATGAATAAGCAGCTCAGCTTCTGGCAACAAACTGAAATGCAATCTTCATTGGCTAGCACATACACAACGCTGTTATCTCTTCTGAGAGTTTTAAACCTTTGAAGGAAAACTTAATTTAGAAAAGCCTCTTCATAGGTACAGTCAAAACTTCTGTGAAACCAATTCACAAAACACATTGTCTTGCTTACCAAAAACCTATACTTTAAATAGATAGGTCAGTTGTTAGGGATACCTGTTGGCATAATATACTATATTATAATTTTACTAGGGAGTCTCCTGAAGAGAAGAGATGGTGCCTGCCAGTTGCTGAAAAGGATGCATTTGATTATCTGTTAATAGAGTACCAGGCACTTACCACCATCTCTTGTTCTATTTTATACGAGATTTCAGGCTTGATTTATCCACATATTTTATTATTATTTTGTCCAGAAAGATGTGTCATTTTAACGGTGCTTATAAAGATGATAAAGGCAATCAAAAGGAAAGAAAGAAAGTGCTTCATATCTAAGGCTGGCAAAGGTAAACACAGTAAATATTCTTATATATATATGTTTATGGTATTGCAAATACCATAAATAACATTGTTCAACAAAAAACAAAACAGTAATCTACCCCTTTTACTGTATTAATAAATCAGCAGCAGACAAGAACACTTCATCATAATGGTGGAAGTGTCCTCCTGCCACTATCACACAACATAATACTCACTTTGTTTTCCTACTTGAGACCATTACTCAAGCACAGCCATGTATGCCACACAACTGACCCTCTATCCATCTTCTGTCATTCCATGTGTTACTGCTAGCAGGAGTATTTTATTTGCTACTACCACTCACACCAGGAGCTTTAATAATTTGTGACACTCCATTTAAAGGAAAAAAAGGAAGTAGTCAACAGGTAGCTTATGCACTCTCTCCACAGACAAATGCTGTTCATACCAGATGAGATGCTTAGTTACTCTAAAGACAAGATGGGGTTACTCCTTGCACACCTTACAAATCTCTTTATGGACTATTAATAAATGAGCTCAAGGCAAAGCATGCAAGTGTCGCTTACTAATCCTAGTTGTCAATCACTTGCTTTACAAACCACAACATATGCAGTAACTGGAACCAAACCCTGACACCTGCTGCAAACAGCTGCAGTGAAACTTTGTGGGGAGGAACCCAAAAGCCATGGGCTCAACACAGTTTTTACCAGATGCCAGTCAAGAGAGTCACACCTGGATTTTCACAGTCCACTGCTCACTGCAGCATTCCTTTGTCTGGGGTCCATCTGGCTTCAGGAAATGTTCTGAATCTTCAGAGTTTTAAGGACCCTAATCTGTCAGTGAGGGCCACAGGCTCAGGGTGCTAACTGCTGAGTAAAGGTGAAGTCATACTTCTGTTTGCTAGAGCACCCCAACTCCAGTGAACAGCTCCAGGCCTTTTATCCTTAAGTCTATCCACTATTCAATTACTGATGTCTGAGATTACCATGACAACAGGTACTTTCACAAGAATACTGCAAACCTTCATGAATGAACATTTATGGCACACATACCCAACAGAGTTTTACAGAAAAGAGTAAGAACAGAATGCTCATCCTGGGTGCATAAACATAGGTATTAGCCACCCACCTGCCAAGACTCCTGCTCAGGAGCTCCTCTCCTGCAATATTCCCCTTGGCTGGGTTTGCATTTCATGTATATGAATGACAGAGCAATACCTCCCAAGCACCCTGAGACCTACTAACCATCTCGAATCTGGAACAGAGGAGTGGCTGTAGCACTCTACTAGTCAGCATACACACTGCTTTGGGGAAAACACATACTCAGAACAACCACCTTGGAAGATGCATTCTACACCCTACATTCTACAATTAGAAACACCCACAGAGCAGGCCTATTACTGTTTCCTAGTCTCTTCTCATTAAGGATGCTTCCTTAAGAGCAGAGATAGCCAGATTTATTGGAACCAGCCCCATAAGGAATTCACCTTCTCAGCCTTTATATTGTCTTCCTTCCTTGGTGAGGATGATGGTGATGGCAGAGGCCTCATCACTAGAAATGCCTCAGAGAAAAAGGGTGCTGCAACTTCTTTGAATGCTCCAAAGAACATATAAATGGTACTCAAGGATAATACTCAAGGGAGATGCCACAGTATCCAGAAACAGCACAACATTCCTTTGATTTGGATCACTGCGAAGATATTACCATTCCTGTAGATTTCCCCCAAAATTTGGGCTTTACTTATTTATTCTTTGAGAGACTGGACAGACATTTGGCATGCAATGTAATAAGAGTATCACATTCACTCTAGCAGTGGGTACAGGCACTGCCAGAGGCTATTGGGCAAGAGCCAAAGAGAAGCAACCGCAATTCATCAAATGCAATGTAAAGGAATCAGATTCTGAACACACAGCAGTCAACTCCGGTATCTTTATGTTTTTGCAAATATCACTGTTGCTCTTTATCTTGCTTATGCTTTAGTGCTCCTATGGTCATTTCATTATGTGCTTAATTCGTGAACGTTCAATAATGTGCTTAATTACAGGATCATTCTGCATGTATGCACTACCTGGGCTCTACAGCTGTTTGTCTTCTTCCTTGAACAAGCACCCATTTGGAGAGCAGAAGGTTCAGTTACAGTGTCTTCACGAAAGCTTGGAAGCGAAGAAACCGCTCTTAGCAGGGCTCAGCAACTCACTGCTGCCTTTTGGGCGGTCTTCAGAAATGAGGAACAATGGGCTTGGATCCTGCAAGATCCTTTAAGAATCTCCATCTGCTCAAAAAACTTCACATAGCCAATATTAAGAACTGCACCCTGTTTCTGCTGGCATCGTTGGTCTGCAATGTCTTCCTTGTATTTATTGTTCCTTTACTAATCAGGTGCGGGGACAGCACAATGGAAATTATAGCTCTTGGACCATTTGATTCAGCACACCATAAGAAAAATCCCACTTCCGCTTAAGATTCCAGTGCGGTACCCTACCTCAGGATCTGACAGAACTTTTACTGTCCTAGGCTTTGAGGACATTGTAATTCCTGGTCTCCTGGTAGCCTACCCTCACAGATCAAACCTTCAGGCATACTCATCATGGATGAATTTTGTAACTTGTATTGCAGCTTCTAGCTGTGGTGTTGGCAAGCTTTGTTGTTTCAGCATTAGCACAGAAAGATCAGCCAGTTCTTTTCTACTTGGTGCCATTCATTCTTACTCTTTGTCTGTTTGTTGCTTTTCTGCACCAGAAGCTGAGAGCATTATGGACAGGCAACAATTTTATACATCAGGCCTCCTGTTCTCCTCAGAAATCAGTACCAGCTAGCCTGACACCCAGAAAGACACAGATCCACAAACAGGATGAAGAAGGGGAAGAACGTGTAAATCAATCATATGCCAAATAAAGACCAATTAGATAATTTGTGTTGAAAAGAATAATTTACCAATACCAACATACATAGTAAGGAGAAAACCTCACGGTACTGAGTGAAAAGCAAGCACTAAGCATGATCTTGAACAAAAATCTTTAATCAGAGAACTGCATAGACACCATGGAAGAATTCCAGAGCCACATCCTGAGAAACCAGCTATTAAATAGAGCTGATTTCCAGGTAACAGAGAAACTTCCTGAGGAAGAGACTTTAAAAGACTGCATGAACAGCTCCAATCTAATAATAAAAGCATAACCTGCATTGCACAAAAAGAGAAAAGATGCTATTGCAAGTGCTTTATGTCACTCTGACCTCTGTGCACACATGATACTCTTCCATTATGCATTTCTACCCTGTGCTACTATATGCAATAAAGTGATATCAAGATATTTTATTAGTGTTGGATAAGAAGTTTAAGATAACAACAAAGTACACTGAGCATTCTTACACAGCAAGTCTAGAGAACTGGAATAAGCATAAAGGAACTTGCTGTTCTAAGTACAATGCTAAATAATGCCTTGATCGGCATCAAGAACCATAAAACCCATGGAGTCATAATAATTGTATTGTGTTAAGATGATGAATGACAGAAAACAAACCGCTTAATGCAGCCACACACACACACACAAAGTTGGGGTCTTGTTTTTGGTTTGGGTCTTTTTTAACTCATGTAAGGCTTATTTTCATCCTAAACTGCTGTACTCAATTTTACTCCAAACCAGGCATATGGAACATTTCAGTTCTACTTATTTCTGTTATTTTAACATCTCCAGAACAGTTCCCCCAAGCGTAATGAAGACCATGTCTAGTTCCTATAGAAGTTAAAGGACTGTTGCAGGGACTGCTGAGAAACAGTCTGGCTCAATTTAGAGAAGATATCATTATATATTATACTACCAGTTAATTTGGTCTGTTAACTCCATCTGCCAGATGGGAAAGAGGAAGTGGGGTGGAACCTGTGAACTCGGAAGGTGAAAACCCTGTAGTTCACACACCTTAACTACAAGATCATGCTTCCTTTTTGAGAAAAAGGCAAAATGTCAATATGATATCCATTCTATCATAGCCTGGGGTGGAGAAAAGGGGTGCCTGGTTCCACAGTTTGACCCCCAGCCACCTTCTATTAAGCTACTCTCTTAAACCTCGTACCTCCAAAAACATTAAGTAGCTCCTGATTGAGTATATGAGTTTTGCGCTTCCTATTTAGAGATTTAAGTACTCAGAGATTATGTCTCTCAACATGCAACTTAGCAAGGAATAATGATGAGCGAAATAAATGCTTTGTGTTGGTTGCTCAGTGGAAACTGTGAAGAAGCCTCTGACATACAGCAAAATACAAGAGAGCCTCCCTGGACATACAGCACTCCCAAGGAGATCTCCTGCTTTATTCTCCTGATATTTATCAAGTATCTTTTTGCTTTGTTTTGATGGTATAATTTAAAAATAAAACAAAACCCAGTATACCACACCAACATTAGGGTCCCCAGTACAAGCTGTATCCAGTGCTGGGGTCCCCAGTACAAGAAAGGAATGCACATGCTAGAACAAGTCCAGAGGAAGGCCATGAAAACAACCAGAGCTGGAGTATTCCTCCTGTGGGGAAAGGCTGAGGGAACTGGGGCTGTTCAGCAAGAAGAGAAAGTTCAGGGAAGACCTCATAGTGGCCTTTCAGACTGTAACATGGGCTTATAAGGAAGACTGAGAGTGACTTTTTACCACAGCCTGTAGTGACAAGAGAAGGGGCAATGGTTTTAACACTCAAAGAAAGTAAGTTTAGACTGGATATAAAGAAGTAATTCTTTTACTATGAGGGTGGTGAGGAGCTGGCACAGGTTGCTCAGAGAAGTTGTGGATGCTCTATCAAGTCAGATGGGGTTCTGAGCACCCTGACCTAGAGAAAGATGTTTCCGTGCATGGCAGAGGCTTGGACTAGATTGTCTTTAAAAGTGCCTTCCAATCCAAACCATTGCATATTTCTATATTTCACTATTTAAACATATATTTGTTATATATTTCAATAATGTGCTTTAGAGAACAGCCACAGGCTCAAAGCTATAAAAAACACAAACCCAGAACCCACCCCAAGAATTTCAAAAGTAAGGACAGATTAGGACCTCACTCCAACACAGCAGCAGAGACAAAGGCAGCAGACTCTTAGATCTGCTATTATACACCATGCCGGACACCAGATGGCCTGTCCACAACGAGCCATGAAAAACTTATTGTACAGAGGATTTAAACAAGGGCCTCCCAGACTGCAGACCTACTTGCCCTGCCATCAGATAAACCCTCTTGCTGTTTCAACTTTAGAAGCCTAAAACAAAGTTCAAGGGCACATTTTCCACTGTGTCAAGTTTCACAGACGTATCTTGATTTTCTTCTATTCAAAAGGCATTCTGACATGAAAAGTTAAGAAAAATGATACTTTCATTAAGATATACTTCATTATTCTCTCAACCACTGCAGTAAAAGGGAACTTTCACTTAAAGAAGGGACAGCAATACCCACGATCTTAATAGGAAAGATTTAAAACACTACTATTGAATGTGATTAGCATCATAAAACCCAGGATCACAGTTCATGCTCATCTAAGAAATGTCAGTAACACAACAGCTAAAAATATAGCATGGAGATCACAGAGTCATGACACCAGACACCCTAAATAGTTTTTAAAAGCTAACATGTTTCTAATCAAAGTGTAAAACAGAACAATTTTATCTAAATTGATAGCCAGCTGTACTTAAAAATTATGATCATTATGACCCATAAACAGATAAAACCCTATCAAGCACAATTACCTGCCTTATACAAAGGGCAAAAGCATCAAGATAAACCACACTGACTGTCAAATTCTCCCAATGTGGCCACTTAGAAGTGCCTGAACTTTCATGGCTAATGCAGGGTCCTGGATGCTTTCTTTAATGGCTGTCACTATAGCATCTTTAACAGCACTAAGGGATAGGGGTCAAAAGAAAATATGAACAGCTTTTATAACTGTCACCAAACAGCAGTTACTCCTGTTGCAGACCTAAGTAGAATTTATATAAAAAGGAGGAAACTTATTCCAAGCAGTCTGTTCATTCATCAGGGACTGTAGTAATAGGACAAGGGGAAATGGGTTTAAACTAAAACAGGGGAAGTTCAGGTTAGATATAAAGAAGAAGTCCTGTACTATGAGGGTGGTGAGGCACTGGCACAGGTTGTCCAGAGAAGCTGTGGCTGTCCCCATCCCTGGCAGTGTTCAAGGCCAGGTTGGCCAGAGCCTTTAGCAACATGGTCTAGTGTGAGGTGTCCCTGCCCATGGCAGGGGGTTGGAACTGGATGATCTTAAGGTCTTTTACAACCCAAACCATTCTGTGATTCTATGATTTTTCACAACTTAAACAAGACATGCCAAAGTATGGAAATTAGTATGAAAACCTGGAAATCAGTAGCTAGCAACAATTTTACAGAGAAGCTTGGAGGAAGGGAGATGGGGATTGGAATATCAAGAAGGTGTAGGAAGGAAATGTAAGGNTATGATTTTTCACAACTTAAACAAGACATGCAAAAGTATGGAAATTAGTATGAAAACCTGGAAATCAGTAGCTAGCAACAATTTTACAGAGAAGCTTGGAGGAAGGGAGATGGGGATTGGAATATCAAGGTGTAGGAAGGAAATGTAAGTAAATGATAGCTTGATGTACAAAGGCTACCCTACCAGTAGATACAGACCCCTTAGAGGCGTAAGCCCATGTTCACGTTCACAACCTGACTAGGCAAAACATCTAAACAGGGTAGCTACTGCATGTCATAATGCACACCCCAATCCTGAGCTAACGAATACCTTCCCACATTAGAAACTCTAAAGAGTTCTCACAGAGGCAGATGTGTTTCTCCTGGGCTCAATTACCAAAAAGCCTCAAGTTCCCTTGTCTTACCCACACTGACAAACTGGAGACAAACCGTCCAACTTGGCAACTGTTGTCCCTCAGGTACCAGAAGCAGTTCTATCTGCCGCGCTATTTTGAAAGCAATGCAGCTTGAACACACTTTTTAGGGGTATTTTGGAAAAAACATAACACATAGAAGCAGTTGACAGGAACAATCTTCCACAACTCGTGAAGCATTTGAAGTTCATTGGAAAGACTTGATGCCATAAAAATACTTTTAAAACCAAAAGTCAGCCTAAATGTAGTCACTGCTACATTTAGGGAAGACAGAGGGTAAAAGCTTTCCAAGAAGGAAAGAAAGAAATGTGTTGATGAAAATGCTTTAAGCAAAGGAGCTTGTCTGACTCTACCAAGCAGTTAGACAACAGAATGGAAAAGGAATGCACAGCTTTACAAATGCAGGCAAAACATGTTTTGTTTTACAATGTTTGGCTGAACAATTCTGCGTACCGGGTCAAAAATCTTCTTCTTAAGGGTCTTGTGCACAGGTTTGGTATTGACCCACACGAACAATCCAGCTACTGATCTATGAACTTTGCTCTTTCTCTGAGGTTTTTCTTATTCACAGTAGATGACTGCAAGGAGCATGTTCCAGTTCAAGTAAGCTATCCAGAGACAGAATCAATGTTCCTACCTGAAAAGATGATGTGGCACTGCTCTACTCAATGCTTGAAGTCTTCAGTGATCACATAGTACCTCCTAATGTGATCTGAGCTCTAAGCAACTGGAATACAGATTTCTGGGAAGAAAGTATCCTTCAACATGCTGCTGCGCTCACTTACACTACAGGAGGAGCTACCATGACTACTCCTAACAGTTCCAACTTAGCTACTTAAGCTGCTCCTTGGCAGAAGCTGGAAAACACATACAGCTCAGACCACTCTTGATTTTTCCTTGCTACAGAACACACAAACTTTTCCCCGCTCTTACATCTGGCAGCATAAGAAAGCTATATTCTGAGGGCCTTCAAAAGAAAACTTGTAGGTTAATAATGCTGCCCTTGACAAAATTTAGAAGCTGCCTCAAGTTAATATCTGGGTTGAGCATTCAGTGATATTTATGCCTTTTGTTAGGACAGAAGTGTAAAGTACCAGGACTTGAATCTCACTACTACTCTGAAATGAGTGATAGCTGCTACAAAGACTGCCTCCCTGAAGAGGTGCAACAGCAACAGTTTAAAAGGCTGACTTGTACACTGAGGAACAGGATCACTCCCTGAAGGTAAAACCCTTCCTCTGGAGTTTGCTCACAGCTCAGTAAGACCTAAACCTGGCAGATTCTGGAGGCAGAGAAAGGCTCACTGTCATCAACACAAGGTCAGCTCTTCAGTTGCTACAAAGGAGAGAGAAGGGCAAAATTACGTGTTTCTCCTTCCCTTTGGGCCTCCTGTAACAGACAGTGAATCACTAGCAGAAAGGACTGCTACCAGTTGATCCCACTGCAGGTGGGGGTCTTGAAGAGTGTTGACAGTAAAGAAGGTGAAGCAGGTAGGACTTGGTGAAAAACTAGCAATTTCTTTTAACATATACACTGGGGTTTTTGCTTTGCACTAAGGTGTTCTTCCAAAGAGAAAACACTCCTATGACAGAAAATTCACAGATACCAGAATGATGCCAAAGATACAAACAGCCAACATATATGGGGTTTTCTCCTGGTTATTTTTAGAGCTGTGGGCTTAAAATCCCTGGAAATTGCTGATACGTATAAGGTGCTGCCCTAAAAAAGAGCAAAGAGACATACTCTTACTGTGAGGGTGCTGAGGTGCTGGCACAGGGTGCCCAGAGAAGCTGTGGCTGCCCCATCCCTGGCAGTGTTCAAGGCCAGGTTGGACACAGGGGCTTGGAGCAACCTGGTCTAGTGGAAAGGGTCCCTGTCCGTGGCAGGGGACTGGAACTACATGCTATTTTATGTCCCTTCCAACATAAACCACTATGATTCTATGATATAAACACCTGAAAGTGCATTAAACCTTAAGCCATGAAATATGTCTGGAAGCCTGATGTTTTAGGCTTTAGAAGGGCCATGAAAAATAAAGGATAAACCCAAACAAATCAAAGACATAGGTAATATATCAAAAGACATCAGAAAACCTATGACTTAATCTGTAGTGTGGATTGAGCTCCAGCCTTGTTAAAGTATGTGAAGAGGTCACACCAAAGAAGTCCATAGTTGCAGGTCTTTGAGTATATGCAACCTTTCAATCTAACCATGTCTTCGCACAAGTGCTCAGAAGTAGAAGTATCCAATCTTTTTTAATAGAAGTTTCAAAAGTGGGATAAAAGTGGCTTGATGTTTCTCAGTTTGTCCCTGAGAAAATGGGAAGACTGTATAGCTCTTTTGTGAAGTAAATCTACAGCCTTGCAGGACAATTGACAGAACTATTATTTCTATCTTCCTGGAATTACAGAATATCAAACCAAGTTATTGGCATAAGAAGCTAGCGACTTGACATTTCAGGTTTACTTGAGTGGATGTATCTTTTGAAAACATCTTGATAAAAGAAGCATTTCAAAGCTCTAATAAAATGGTCCCAAACTGGCCAAGATCAGCACAGAAACAAGCTTTAAAGTTCCTATACTCTAAGAATTTGATTACTTTAGACAACTTACTGCTGCAAAATCAGTTTGCAAACTACTGAGAAGCCAAAAGGCTAAAAAATTCTTCCTATGCAACATTTGCTAGAATACATTAAATTTGACAGATACATTCAAGTCTTCTTACCTCTTGTCCTGAAAGGTAGTATGCTGCTAGAAGACCGCCAATGAAGCGAATATTGACCTCAAAAACAGATACTTCAGAATTCTAGAACAGAAAGAAAGAGTCAATATTTAACCAACTCGCTAATCAGCAATGGGAAAATAATCATCAAAGCAGAGGCTTTGCATTATTTTAGTATCTAGATTCATACTGAACTTCCCATGCACATCTTCATGACACCAAACGATAATTTTAGTTATAACCTCAACTGATTTTTAAAAATCAAACTAGTTTTTCTCCTGCTCTCTAACCTTATCGTCACCACAAAGTGCAATTAAAGTGGTGTGGGAATGGTGGGAAGGAAGACCTGCATATATCCATAACACAGCATCTTTTCTCTTACATTTAAGCATACCATTGCCATCCCTGGAGATGTTCAAGGCCAGGCTGGATGTGGTTCTGGGCAACCTGATCTAGCTGAAGATGCCCCTTCTCACTGCAGTAGGTTTGGGCTAGAGGAGCTTAGAAGGTACCTTCCAATCCAAACTGTTCTACAATTCTCTAACACCAAATCTTCTGGGTTTACAGGATAAAGCTAAATAATAATTAGGTAATTCCTGTAATGTACTTTCTTAGCCTGAATTACGAACATACAATCTTAAATTCAGAGCTCTATCTTAACATAGTCTCTGTCTAGGAATAGCATTTATGTATTTAATGATATGACACATAGTACTGCAACACCAATGAGAAACTCAAGAGAATAAACCATTTCACTGCCTTCCTCCACATTAATATTAATGGGTTAAATTCACCAGCATCTTGTGACTCATTTGAACAACTGAAGATTTAAGAGGAACTAGTGTGTTCTTACGTTTTTCTGCCTCCCTCTGCACCCCATTCACTCCTTTGCCTGCATATGCACTATCTGCCTCCTTCATAAACTTCTAATTCAAGCCATTAAACACAGTAACACAGTTATCTTAGAAGATTCATCCAGACTTTCATCCAGAAGTCACCACAATGTACACTGTACAAGTTGACCCATCTGTTAGCACACAGTTCAAACTATTGGGCATATCTTTCCTTTCAAACTATTTCTATGGAATACTCCCTAATATAGGTTTTTAGTAAAAAGATATTTTTATTCACATACAGGTAACACAAGAAAAGTATCAACAGTGCAGCATATTATTCCATTTAATACCTATGAAGGTCATGAATCACAGAGGCAATAGTAGTGTAGAGTGGAAAATGATTTATATTTCCTAGTAAAAGAATCCAAGAGCAACAAATTTATGTATTTATTTATCAACTTCAAGCCATATAAGGAAATTATTCAAATCTGATGTATATGACAAGTCATTAACTTTCAGAAGTGTTCTCTGATACATAGGAAGCTGTCATGGAACCTTGGAACATTGGAATACACAGTCTGATTCTAAACCCTACTTTGAGGACAGCCTTTCTGGTCTAGTGGAGGGTGTCTCTGCCCGTGGTAGGTGTTCGGAACTAGATGGTCTTTAAAGGTCCCTTCCAACCCAAACCAGTTTGGGATTCTATGATTTGATGTGAATTTCTGCAATTTATATTGAGACAACCTTAAATCAGACAGAAGTTATGGAAGTAATTTAGTTTACCCTCATAACAGTACCATTATGTCTATGCTCTCTGATAGGTAGGATCTTCAGTTTTAGAATAAATAATTATCTGGCATTAACTGCAAAAAAAGCAGAGTAAATTTCTTTAATGTTTGCCAGATAGTCAATGTATAAAACAAAAGGAAAAACACCCAAACAAATAATTTCTGAAACGTAAGATATAACATAAACCCAACAGGAAGCATCTGCTCAATTCTGACTGTATCCCTACATTCCATTTTGTGCATTACTGGAATGTCCAGTAATTGTCCAGGGTAAGTCCAAGGATTGAAATACAAATTGCACCATGATCTGGTGACAGTCCCTGAATCAGTAACAGGAACACTAATTGAGACAGATAAAATAGAGCCATTTCTTCCATTTTAACACCTCCCAGCTCTGCACACACAAAAAATTGCTGTATGGTCAACTGGGAATTTTTTTGATAGATTCAGAACAGGCAAACTATGATGATCCAGATGGCATTCTTCATGTTAAAAGATCTTAAGGACATGGAAGAAGAAGAGATTTTACTGTTAGATAATTTACATACTATGGTTTGGGAAGAAATTGTCCTTTACAGCTCAGTTACTTCCAACTACTATGACTTAGTAAAACCTTCATTTGTGACACCTTATTGGTTCTCACTGACCACTTCCGCTCCCTCCCACTTTTCAATTATAAGTTGGACTTTGGAAATACAATATATAGCTATACCTTTGCTTCTAATTTAAAGTGTGAAAGGGTTGGGATGTTGCAAACAGAGAACTTCCCCTAAAGCCTACACTGATACTTTGAATCCTAAGTTTTTTAAGTTCCAGCTGAAAGACCTCTTCTGTTTCCCCCCCCGGAGCGGAACACTATGAAAAAGACTAGGGAAGTATTAAGGACAGCTCTACTTACCACACTGAAATCAAGGTTTTTGTCAATCCACTCTTGTCCTTCTCTGAATTCATCGTGAAGCCCCATGATATAAAGAGTATCCAATGCATCTACTATGGTAGCACCCATTTGTGAGTTTCCTGCACACAAAAAGAAGGATTTCTATTAGAAGTGATTATTTGATTACTTTTCTTAAACTTCACAAGCATGAGAAAATAACCCAAGTGCGAGTAAAGCAAAGTTACAACAAAGATGACAGCACAAAGAATAATCAAAGCAAGCAAGGAATTAGCAGCTACATAGGAGGGTAACACTTCTCTTTCAAAACATCAGTCCCCTGGCAGTTTGGCTTCTGAGGACAAAAAGACAACTGAAGACAGAAAAAAAAAAAACCCTTCTCATCTGCTTTCCAAACCTGACCATAAGCAGCTGTACTTTGACACAAAAAAAAGGACAGAAAGACATCCAACTTCAAAAAGCTATCAGGAATTCTAGGACAGAAAGAAAAAAAAGGGAAGCGTATGCAAGGTAAAGCAACCAGTAATGTCTTGCACTTCCCAACACTGACTACTGAAAGAGTAATTACAGAAGCTACCTAGTCACTAAACCATGGGCTGATGAGCACGGACACTCAGAGCTGGCTTGACTGATAAAGCCACAGCTCCAAGATGTTCACGTCATTGCCTGCAAAGGACCCACACTATGAGATGCTGATGGATTCCTCAACTGCTACCATTTAAAGCCAAATAAAAATCAATGATGCTTTACTCTAAAATACTGTTCACTTGAAACAGCAGCAATTTCCAGGCGACTGGTGAGTGACTCATCAGTTTGTACAAAGGAGACAAGATGAGGAGGTGGGGAGCTACTGCCCACGTTGGCCTTGACCTCTTTAGTCCATCTCAACCTAAGCTGTTGCCTTTAGTAGGCGGAGGTCTTTGTTTCTAGAGGAAAGCAAAAAATACCACTTTTTGCATTTATTTTCATGGTGTGTATGAAACTTCCTATGCACTAGAAGTAGCCAAATTTCACTGTTCATACCAGTATTCTATAAAACAGTACAATAACTTCATGATTAGCAATTTTATGACAGTAGTCTCCTAGCAAGTTAAGCCAATTTTGTTTTTTAATGTGCTGTTCATCCATAGCAAAATCTCTATAGTGCAGTGTTCCTGCTTGTTGTTTTTATTCATTCATTTCTGGTTTTTACATGTTTAGAGGCATTTTTTCTCCTCAAGCATAACAATAACTGAAGCCATCACCCCCACCGTATTTCATTTCACACACCTAAATGACACTTATATGCAAGCTTAACTTCATTTTCATGGATTTCTTTCCCTGAATAGTAAAAATTAAGCAGTCTCTGTAACAAAGTAATCACCACCTAATTTCTTCAGAAACAGCCATGCATCTGTTTTAATTTAAACTAGATATGGAAAGCCTAAAGTCATGGTGTTTGCTAAGAATATTCAAGTATAGAACAGGATACACTACCTTACAGAAGATTAAGGACACATTCTTCCACAAATTGGCCACCAGGCATACCTATAACTCTCAGGAAATGAATTCAGCGTGGTGGGGTAAGTACTGTAAGGTTGAATGCCTTCAGCCAAATGACAAATTCCACTGCTTGTGCTGAAGTGGAGGTTGCTTTGAGCAGAGCTACAGCATGCATTTAACTCTGCTTTTATACTTTTCATAAGTATTCACATGACAGTTACCTAATTGAACACTTTAAATACACAAATCAGACTATGACACAATGACTAACCTCAGTATTAGCCAACAAGGCATTTTTGACCTGGAGCTGGAGCGTGCTATACCGCTATGGCACTCAAAGCAATTTCTGTTCCTTTATTTAAGTCACACTGATATTAGTAATTTCCAAATACATCAAGTGTTTGAACAAATTAGGATAGTCCCAAAAGTTCCTCTTGTAATAGTTTCAAAAAGTAATAACTTTTTTACTTTAAACGCAGTTCTAAACACATCAATAAGCTCTCACATTCGGCATCTAGCATAGGGTGTACAGAATATACTGCATGGGCATGGACTGGGGTGTCATTGCCCCTCCAGTCCAGTAGAGCAAAACAGACTTGCTCAGCATTTCTTTCCCCTAGAAGTCAGTGAAAGGCATAGATGCATATTCTAAGATTTTGCCTGGGCGTGTACACTCCAATATTTTTTTCAAGCTCTCCCGAATGATGCTTTTTTGTCCCTTTCTCTCATATTTTATGTCTATCTTTCCTAGACCCACAAACATCCAGCAAAACACGTGTGTGTGTGAACAAAGCCCCTTCTACTCTCACACACTTCTTATACAAGCAGTGATGGGTGCCTCTTTCTGAAATGCAGATCGGTATGGTTTTAGTTTCTAGACTCCATGCAAGAGCTCACCTATTTCTTACCACAGTCTCCTAAGGATTGCATTTATACCACAACCCATAATAAATTATTATTTTTTTCTTATTTCTTACTCATAAGTAGGCTTTTTCAAACAAATCTCTTTTGGTTTTCCTTTTAACTGCACAACAGCCTGTCTTCCTTGAGGAAGACTCAGAACAATCTTTGGGTTTCAAACCTTTTTGGCTGAACACATTTCCAAAGGGCCAAGAGATGACATGCTAATATTTTGCAACAGACTATCTACCCAGTCGTCTTCCTTTAGTGTCAATCAGGCAGCACAAAGCAAGCTAATTCCCTCATCTGGACACTGAGGGAGAAGAATCCAAAATGCAGAGTTCATGCTCAGAAGTCTTGTGCCTACAAAAATAGAGGACATAAGGCAACAGAAGTCAATGCACGTAACACCTTGGGTGGTCATTTACAGCCATTTGCAGGCTACACAAGGTTGGATTAGAGAGTAAAATTAGTGAGTTGCTCTCAGCTTCTCTCTTGGAGGACAATGTAGGGAGGATGTCATTCTTAACTCGTTTCTAAATAACAACTTCCATGAAATCCTTCTGCATTTGCTGAAGTCCATGACCAGAACATGCAGTGATGTCACTGCTCAATCTCAAAAATGCACTGCACTGGTAGCAAAAGCTAAAGCAGGAAGAAACAGCAAGTGTTCAGTGACCACTGGCCTGCATTAGGGTCACATGTGATGCTACAGGAAAAACAGGCTACAATGGATAGGCAGCTATACTTCCCCCTCCTGATGTTGATACAAACCATTCAGTCTAAAGTCACACTGAGAAATCATTTTCCATTCATAACAGAGTATGGGGTTTTCCTTTTCATAACCATACTTTTGCCTTAAAGGAGAAGAGGAAAGTCTTCCTGGACTTAAACTGCAGAAAGTGTCATTTATAAGTCATGAAGTAACTCTAAACAATGAGATAACAGCATACACTGCTTACAACCACCTTAACCAGTCTGATCTATTATTGCTCTCAATACAGAGAGAGCAGATGTCTCATTGTCGTGAAAAAGGCTATGAAACAATTAAGTTATAACAGAAAATAACACTTCTCCTAGCAGAAGGCACTCCTCCCAGGGTCTGCCTGTTCAATACAACGGCTCAGTTGGTCACATTGAGTAAGATAATAACTGATTCCAAAAGGGCTCAGTTTTACAAATGCCAGATTAGGAAGTTTCCTTTCTATATAATTATAGTTCTAGTTGATAGAGCTTCAGATTTAATGAAGTTTGCCTAATGAATGCAATGCTCATTCTTCTAAATAAAACAGAACATCCATCATGAGTTAAGGGAAGGAATTTAGCAGTGAAATAGCTGAACTATTAACAAAATCGTGCACACTTTCATTAAGCAAAAGTATTATTCCAAAGGACCGCAAAATAGTAATTCAGATTTATATTTAGGTAGACTTCAGTTTCCTGCAATTAGGCCAATAATACCTTCACTTGATAGCACATAAATCTACAGTCTGAAATATCTAACAAATCACAGGACTAAGTGTAAATAGTAGGGCCATTGAAAGAAAAACTGTTTTCCTATCTAAAATTCTTTCAGTATGCTAACATGCTAGGTGAAGAATTGGTTTATTTATATCATTTTAAAGTCTCACAAGAGACTATCAAAATACAGGCAGACAGATCTTTGTGATGTGTTCCCTGACTAAAGGAATATGAAGAAAATAAATAGCCCATTTCCATTGTACCATAAGTACAGAGATTTAGAAAGTCTGACGCTTATTATGTGGAAGCAGACGAGGCTATGAGCAGTGAGATGCTAGAGAAAACAGGTGAACTAGAGAAGACCAGAGAAGACCATGAAAATCTGAGACACAGACACATTATACAAATAAGGAACTAGATGACATATTAAAATTCCACACCAGCAAACTGAGGTCATGCATTCTGAGGAATCATCAAATAGGTGTTTCACAGAAATTTCCATTATTTGACACATTGAATCACAGAATGGTTTGGGTTGGAAAGGACCTTAAGATCATCCAGTTCCAACCCTCTGCCACGGGCAGGGATGCTTCACACTAGATCATGTCACCCAAAGCTCTGTCCAACCTGGCCCTGAACAATGCCAAGGATGGGGCAGCCACAGCTTCTCTGGGCAACCCATTCCAGTGCCTCACCACTCTCACAGTAAAGAGCTTCTTCCTCATATCTAACCTGAACTTCCCCTGTTTTAGTTTAAACCCATTTCCCCTTGTCCTATTGCTACAGTCCCTGATGAAGAGCACACACACTAGCATCCTTACAAGCCCCCTTGAGATACTGGAACCTGCTCTGGGGTCTCCAAGCAGCTTCTCTTCTCAAGACTGAACAGCCCCAACTTCCTCAGTCTGTCTTCATACCTATCCTATGTCTCTTGCTTTCTTCAACAAGTATACACCACAGACAAGTTCATTACTTCTTCCAAAAAAGCTCTTCCATGAAGGCTTTCTTTAGCCTGAATTGAAGGCTGAGCATATGTACTGGGTCTGGTTGGGATATAGTTATTTTTCTTCACAGCAGAACATATGGTGCCATGTTTTGGATTCATGACTAAACCAGTGTTGATAACACACCAGAGTTTTGGCAGAGCAGGGGACAGTCTGGCATACAGCCATTCCTCAAGGACCACTTGGGCTTCAGTCTGCTTGTGGGAGGTGGTGAGTGCCTTTGCATCACTTTCCCCCTTCTCATCCCTTTCCTTCACTTAGCAAAGTACCTTTTCCTCAATGCATGGGCTTTCTTGCTTTTGCTCTTCCTGTTCTCTCCCCTCTCTCGCTGGGGAGAAAAATTCCCCTTCTTTCCCTTTCACCATCTGTCTGTACTTCAAAACTCCTGTGTTACAAGTGTGTTAGTGTCTCACAACACACTTGGCATCGACCCAAAGATGAGTTAGAGGAGTAACAAACCCAAAGGAAATTCAGCCTATTCAAATGGATCTCTCATTACCAAAATGAACGCTAGGTCACACCAGGGCTACTACAAAGGCAAGGCAACCAGCCTTAAGTGGAAAGTTATCACGAGGCCACTCTGCCTCCAAGGAAAGTCATATACAACAGGTCTAATAGGTGCATGTTGCCATTTTTACCCTTCTCCCTTATGCAGTGATCAAAAAGAAAATATTCTATTACTAAGCAGAAAAGACAGCAGATTGTAAACAAACTGATGAGCTTCAGGGTCTTCAATCAAGGTAGAGTTTAACTATTTCCTCAACCAGTGACAAAAATCACAGGGGAATCTAACAGAGACTGTTATTCTGGTTTATAAGGACAGCCTATGGATACCACCAGCAGCTATGTTTTGAAGAAAGCTAATAGAATTGGTGAGAATGCTTGAGTAAAAACAAGAAGTTGGGTACAGTAAAAGCATTTGGGTTGACACAGAGGCAACTGCCTCTATATCATACAAATAGCAAGTAAGTCTGTTGCAATCCTTGCTATGGAAATAAGTTATTCTACACTCTAGAAAGCTAACTTCTCTTCATAAGCATTAGAAAGCTGGAATCTATAGTTAGTTACGCATAGATATTAGAGATCTGGATGTAAGGAAATGGCTTTCACTCTTAAAACAGCATAGCAAATGGGACGATCATACTGATGGACAGAACCATAAGATAACAAACAGACCTTGTGTGCAAGAAATACTGTTGTCTCAGCCACTCATATCTAGCTCTTGTCTTTTCACAGCCCTGGACAGACATCAGTTACTCGAAGCAGAACCTATTCCTACTGGTTCAAAACACCTTTGATTACTGGTCTCACTAACTGGAGCTGGAAAGAGGATTCCTCTGCAAAAGGAATCTAAGTGGTACAAAGTGCCAAGTGATAATTAAGCTTAATTCCTAAGCTGAATTTCTGCTCTGCTCTGAACCAGACAAGGATCCAGCACTACCGCCAGAGCAACCCAACAATGGATGAGCCCAAGCATAGAGCAGCTCTTCCCCTATTCCATCAACATGATTCAAGAAACTGAATAGGATGTGTAAAGCCTCATGAAAGCAGCATACCCTGGCACAATTTTAACCTAAAAGATCAGTTATTTTTCACACAGGCAGGTATTTTAATCCTCAGCAACAGAGTGAAAATGCTTCCTTGATAAACTCAGCCTCACATTAAGTACAGAGTTATTACAGTCTTAAAGAAATAAATATTCTTGTTATTGATACTCCTGCCTGCCCAGCTTCAGAATGCCTGAAAAATGCAGACTGGGCAAGACTGTACTGATGTAGGAAAAATACTGCAATTGCTACTCAAAAAAGATTCTCAGAATTCAAGTTTTCAGACTGTAGCAACAGCATTTCTTAATGTGACAGACAATTACAGATGTTGGAGGAAAATATGTAACATGAAAATTAAATGCAAACAGTTATCAACTCGGTTTTTCTGTATATCCAATGAAGCTCTGGCAATAAAACTGCCAGTACTGCAGCACAGCACTTGTAAAGTGTCTTAATGACTCAAAGAACAAAGTAATATTTAAGAAAATGAATTAAATTTCTTAATAAGAGTTTAATTACACTGTGAAAACGAGCGCCTCAAAATTGGCCAATGAAACTATGCATGGCATACAAAATCACACTGCATTTCAGCTCAGCTATTAAATGCAACGAATAGGCCTTTAAGTATCCATGAAGAAACCAATTGCCTTTAACATTTTAGACTAATTAAAAAAGCAGAACAAAAACCTAAGCATGTTGATTGCTGAGTCCTATTAAATAGCTGATAATAGACAACATGAAAAGGAGTTCTTAATCTTTTGTACCAGACAGTATTTTAGCATATAAATTACATTAAATAGTCAACTGCAATGCTTGCTTTAATTTTATAAATGAGGAAGGAATGGAAGTGAAGCACCAAAGTGTATGCCAGTCTTTGTTAAAGAAGTGGACCTGCAGGTAGATGTTATTAATCAACAAACTGCTGCTTAATCAGCTACATCCTTAAGACCCAAATTTAAAACCCCTTAGTATTTATACTACAGTAAACCTTCCCCTTCTCTGTTCCTCACTTGACTGCTTCACTTTGCTCTCCAACTAAATATTACACAGCCCTTCAGCTGTATTCAAAATTCATACAAGCAACAGTTGAATGCAGTCCCTCTAGTACAAAGCCTGAGGGTCCTTGAAAGTAGAGAAGGGCTTAACATACTAACTCCAGACAGTTTCGATTTTCTACATTTCTGCCCAATTGTCTTCTCTGTATTTTTCTTATTTTGGTTTTAAGCACAAGCACAAAACTGCATTATAGTAGATAGGAGGACTGTGTGCAAGCCATAATTGCAATTAATGCTGGAACTATGATCTGAGTTAGTGGTTAACACCTAACATTACCTGAAAGGCTACAATGTCATGAGAGAGATTAGGATAAGCTTCAGAGTAGGAAAGGAATGAGTGAGAGGAGATGACTTTAAATTGAGTACAAAGGTGGGAATAGAAGCATAGCAGAAGGGAGGCAAGAATAACAAGTGACAACTGCATGGTGATGGCAATTGGCTGCATCCATGAAGCAATCAAAACTAACCAAATGCACATATCTGGAGCAACTCCATTCTGAGAAATCAGGAAGTGGAAGACTGATGGGAAGAGTATCTGTGAATGATGGCTCAAAGGTATGTAGAACCTAAATACAGGCAGCAGTCAGCTAAACCCAGCAGCATGCAAAGCAAGATTAATATTTGACAGTAAATAAGAGAGCAAGATGTTCTCTGGACTCAAGCAGAGTTACGTGGCTTGAGAGTGGAAATCTTACGTGTGAAGCAAGCTACGTACTGATTTTTCAAGACAGTAAAGATACAATATCTTACAGATAACTGTAAGCTAAACTACTTTGTCAGCTAGGCAGTAGGAAAAGCATCACAAACCCCACACCTCTAACAGCCATGTCACATAAGCTTTTCTATCTTTCAATAACACCTTGGGCTACTTTCACACATTTTGGTCTGAACCACACTCTAAATTTTCTTTAAGACAGCTGAAAGGGAGCTGATTCCAGTGTGGAAGCCATAAAACTTCATTAGAATGGTGCAAAATTCGAGTGAACAATATTGGTGTGTTAGGCACAAGCATGGTGCTACACTCATGGGGTTGAACTGTTTCTGAATTATACCTGCCTCATATATCTGCTGGCTTCATCTGATAGCAAAGACTACTTGCAGCTGCCTCCCACTTTGCACACATGCCCATGGAGTTGCCCTTAGTATATTTAGGTTTAGAACTCAGTATGCTAATCCTTCTTTAGTTGTCATGCCTGTTTACTTAATATTTTAACACAGCCCAAAACAGACAGCACAGCCTTAGTTTTATTTTCTTATCAAACCCCCTGCTCTTAATTCCAAATGATAGGAAATGATTTTGAACTTGGAAAAAGCATTCCCACAATCTAAATAATTCCCAAGTCAAAACAAACACAAGTCTAAAGATTCCCAAATGGGAAATAAATACTTTTTTGGTTTTTTTTTTTTTCTCCTCAGAGCAAACCATCTGGTTTGTAAGAGAAAAACAGGAAAGGATGCCTTGAGAGAGAATACAAATTCTCAAATTGAGCCTGAGCCTTGAACTCTAATATGCCTTAATTTCTTCATTACCATTTGATATAGATATTTACCTCACTATAAGACAGGTTACAGAAATGAGATGTGTTTAATAATGCCACAAGATTAAGCACCCGGTCAGAAATACATAAGAAAGCCACTGAGCACAACTGACCTAAATGTGTTGTACATGAGCTAATACAAACTGGATGAGAGGAATTCAGTGAGAACAGTGCATTATTAAAAAGAACAGAAGGCAACAGCTGCTTATGGTGAATTTTCCTGATACGCATAGGCACACTTGTAACAGGTTGATGGATAGCAGTACCATGCAAACAATATTCTTAGCTAACACAGTTGTCTTTATCTATGGCACCAGCACTGTAAAACAGTTAGAGGAAACAGACAGCCACATTGCATCCTGCCTGCACACATTTGCAAGTTTTAGAGAACAACCATATTATGAATAACCATGACATCTATGGCAGTGAAATAATAGCTTGCTAGTTTGCAAAACACTATTAGCAGCAGCAGAGGACAGCTTGAAATTAGATCAACTTGAAGAAAAGTCAGAAATCTGGTAAAGGGAAGTCATATCTTAGCACCAATATTACAGTCTTTTTGAGAAGTGAACTTGCATATGGACTGAGAACACATCCAGAAGGTATGTGAGAACATCCCTTAACAAAGGTTCTTGAGAAAACTAACTTGCCACAGGGAAAGAGGAAAATGACATTCTCAGACGAATGATCGTTTAAAAGATAGGAAACAGGACAAATGTAGGCAGCCAATTCTCATTGTAAGGGAAGACCACCAGTGGCATCCTGCAGAGATGAATTGTTGGGCACATGCTTATTTATGAAATCATCTGGAAACATTTATAAATCATATTTATAAATAATTCAGATGACAACTTTGAAAAGGAATGCTGCTGCAGAAAAAACAACTCTGTGTGGGTTTCTAGACTCCATAAGGACCCTAAAAGATGCAAAATACAATTATTATGGAAGGCTCTATGAACAAAACAGGAAACAGAACGAAGTTTTAGTAATCCTCTCAAAAAAAAAAAAAAGAGAAAAAAATCAAACTTGAAAAGATACAAAGAAAGGTGATAATGTCTAAAGTATGAGAACACAGACGTATGAGAAATTACTTAACAGACCAAGACTCTCCATGTAAGACAGGCAAACTGGTGAGGGCATAGGGAGCTAATTCATGAATGGCAAGGAAGAGATGTATAATGGGTCTCTTTTGCTTTTCCAGTACCAAAACTAGTCACCTTGGACAGCGAGCAGCCATCAAAACTAACAAGTTGACTACACAATATGGAATCAAGCTATGGAACCACTTGTAATGGGATACGGCAGGTGCTCTAAAACAGACTCAAAAACAGATTGGACAAAACACTGGAAAAATAAACGATAAGAGTAAATAAAACTTGCTGCCTCTGACCACAGAAGCACTAACACTGCACAAATTTCTGTAAGCCTGAACAGTGCCCTGGAAAATGCTCACTTAACTGCAGGCTTTCCTTTCTCTTATATTTCTTCCTTAGATACCTGCCGTGAGCAACAAGTAATGATCATGTTTGATCCTTTGTCCAGCCCCAAAGAACTTTTCTTGTGTTATGAGAACACTGCTCGAATTCCAATTTTGGCCTCCTGAGGGCTCCTTCCTAAAATCTTATCTTTCCAAAATTTGTGTCACTGCCCAAAAAAATACACCTTCAATGCACATGTAACAGTCGGCATGGTCTCAGTGTAGTCACACATCACTGATTTTGCAGAGGACACAGCTGCATAGGCCTGTCCTAAGGCTGGTTTCATTTACCTTAAAGCGGAACAGAACCTGAAGTACAGAAATGGGGCTGATGTTTGCATCATTAAATTACCTCACTTTATTAGTTAGCATGAAAGGATTTTCTTTCCCCTTTCATTTGCCACAGAAAAAGGCAACGATGGCTAGAACACTTGGGCACACGCAGATAAGATGAAACCTACTGCTCAGCAAGTGAGTCGGGGTTTGTTTTGGGTTTGTTTTTTTCTCATCAAAACAACAAGAACTCAAGAACATATTTGTTTACATTCCTTTTTTGTTGTCTTTTCTCCTCTTCATGGATTCAGAGACTGAACCCATGCACAGAAAGAGGATGTTGAGCAGAAGTTGTTTCTCCTTCATTAGAATTTTACAACAAGAAGACACAAGAAATTTTTAGCTGTATTTTCAAGAGCCTGCCCCTCGGTCTTTAGGGTACATCATCTAGTTTCATCCCAGTGAGAGCGTTTGTCTCCATCACGTTTCCAAATTTATTGGCAGGTCATTGGCAACTAAGAAAACCCCAGAAAAACAGAAGACCCACAAAGCCTGACAACCCTGACACTCAATTATGTGCGCTTCAAAAGGAAATGAAGCTAATCGGATGACAACTTATCTGCTGCTGATGACATTGTCAGAGCAGCTTGGGCAGCCCAATAACTGTTACAATGACAGATGACAAAGTATCTAATAAAAAATTCCCAATGTCATTAATAATCTGTCACAGCATTTTCTTGTAGTGCTTACGAAAAAATGGCCTACCTCTTGTTTTCTAGACCACAGTCTGGATATAGAAATGCCATTAATCTCCCAAGCTGTACTGTACTTGTATTGGGAAAACAGAAACCTTTGCTTGACTCAGCTCCTTCTTGCAACAGCCTCCCACCCTCGAAGCCTGACAAATGCATTTTCCCCACAGAGCTTGGGAGTAACACTGCTCCTGCTCCCCAGCACAATGGAGAAATACAAGGTGAGACCTCCATTGCTAAGCAACACAAAGTTCTGCAGCAAGAGCTTCCCACACTGCAGCAGTGAGCAGTTGGCAGCTGGCTCAGCAACTTTCTCCTGGGTCCTGGGGGTTTAAAAGCAGCACTGGGAGCAAAAGGCTGAGCCGGGCTGTGCAGTGAGACAGACAATAGGATGCACTGAACAACATGGTAGGAACCAAGTAATGCATTTTCAAGTTAAAAACCAACTCAGCTCACTAGCTACCCCAGCTGAATACTTGAGTTGTTCCCATGAACACACCTTTCCTGTATATCAACATACACCTTAAAAGTTCATTTCTCCATATGTGTAAAGCAGCAGCACATCACACTGACATAGAACGTAACAAACAAAAACCCCTCATAAAAGAAGAAACAACTTTATTTGGTCATATGTTCAGGAAGAGATATGGCACTGCACTGCAGTCTTAAGGCTCTACTACATAATATAAATGCAACCACAATGTGACTTCATTGACTGTTCTCTCTTCCTCTTAGAAGACACAATCACCAAGGCAGAGCTGGCAGACATCTCAGCTTATACTGACCATTTGCATGCCATGTGAGATGAGAGAACAGGAGAGGCATGACAACACTAGAGATGTGTGAGAAAGTGACAACACACAAAATAACAATTTCATTAAATCTTTGGTGCATAAGAACAGGCATGTCTCATGTAGGCAAGTATCTACATCATTGCAACTGAAGATCTTTTCACACCCTTCAAAACGTATCTAGACATGTATCTGTTTATGTACGTTTACATTATCAGATCTACTTATGCAACTCATCTCTAGACAGAATACATCCAAATGTGAGGTTTAGAAATGCACTGCTAGTTATATGGGAAGTCTACAAGTTTAAGCAAAAGTGTAGATCAGCACTTTGTCATGTACCTATTACCTGACAAACTGCACATCTTGGCTTTATTCTTAGATAGTTAACATAAAAAAAAAAACCCAGAACCAAACCAAACCAAACACCCAACCAACCAAAACAAAAACAAGGCACAAATTTCAGAACTCTCATTTCAGAAAGCATCAGGTAAGATGACAGCCCAAAAAATGACTAGTTTTGGTGAGGGCAATGTTCTGAGTTGTTGAAGGATTGTGGTCTCTTTATTTTTTGTTCTTTAAAGACATCCAGGCTCTCAAATTAACACTATTTGAGAGAAATAAGATATAGAAGACTGATACAAACCCACTAGTACAAGCTGTGCTATTCAACTTACAAGAAACCATCCTCAAAGCTTGTGCTACAGTACTTAGTTCATAAGATATTGAAGTAAAAGATGTTCACCTAGGGGTCACCAAACAAGTGCAGGGACAAATCATCTTTCTGTTTCAGATGGCTACTCTGATCCTCAAAAGCAAATCTACTCAGATTTCATTGCAGCAAGAGAATCCAACAATAGTATTGGCCACCCTGACTCTTGCTAAACCCAGAAAATCTTCTGGAGCAAGCACAGTGTTTGCAGTGCTCGCTCATTATCTTACATGCATCAGATTCCATCAGCCTTTTCTCTTCACCCTTCCTTTTCTAATGAGAACTTGACCCAGATGCTCTACAACCCCACCTCTGCAATAACACCCTGAGGCTGTCATCAAATTATTCGAGCAATTTAAGCAGCCCAACAAAGAAGATAACCTGGTTTTTGGTTGGTTGTGTTTTCGGTATGGGGCTGTGTTGGGGATGGATTTTTAGCTTAGCTGCTACAGCCAACAGCAGACCTGAAAATAAAATTTTACCTGAAAAGAAAAATTAGAGCCCTCTGTTACACTTCCTAGTTGCCTTTTGTATTTTATTGATAGGGAAGGAAGAAATAACAAATCTTGGGATTACCAACGCTTTCAAAAAGAGGCAAATTTCACAAAATATAGGAGCAAATTCCCTGTTTCAACAACACAGAACCTCTAAAAGTTTGTTTTATAGGTCACCTAAATATATGTAACTACCTTTAAAAGCCCACCAATCTGCAGTCATGCTTTCTCAAAGCAGCACCATGCTACTTATGCTGTGATCTGGCAGCTGAAGGGTACATTACAATTTAACTACTGACTGTACAGTTTGATAGGCAACATGCTTAGCAGACTTGACATTACAAATTACAGTCACTCGGTCCAACATCTCAAAATGACTCATAAGAGTTTCTAGTTGGAGGTCAACTAAAGCAAACCCAGCAGGCTTTATCATCTACGTGAAACTAGTCATTGGGGCAGCCCCTGTCATTGCTGCAGTGTGGCACAGAGCAGCTTGCTTTAATGTTTATTCCCCTTCCTTATTTTTTTAGGGACTTAAAACTAAGATTTATGACAGCAAAGCAGGCCACATTCTCTCCCCTTCTTTGATTCCAGTCTGAGCCCTGCTAGATCTTGCAATGTTTGGAACACTGATGTTCCTCTTGGCATAGACATAGATATACACTGTTCTAGAGGGAAAGAAAAGACCTACAGGGAAGATTAATGGCTTATTTACCTTCTAAATTGAATCTTGTTTACCTCACTTGAGAGTTATCAGTAAACCCTATTTCCTAAAGATTAATGCAGAGGGTACCAATGTCAACAGATGATACCATCTCCATGCTGAATCTCGCAGACGTGCTGTGAATTGCAATGGAAGTACAACAGACTGCAGTAATAGCAGAAAATAGTTTGGGTCAAATCATCTTTGAGGAGAATAATAAAAACAGGTTTTGCTGAGCAGCTTCTCATTAAAAATAGCATCAGATTTAAAGAAGAATTATGCTTCTATAAAGGCAAATACCACTGGGAATGGTGTCATTATGGGTAACAGAAATTGTATTGTTATTGATAGCACTTTACCAACCTAAACACTCCTCATTACAAAGACCAATTTTCACCTGCACTTCCTTCTCACTAACCACTCATCAAAATCAACAATACCTGATTCTATTTCTAGACCTGGTATATACTGAAGACTATATATTTCAGGAAAGTTTTACATATGAAATAGCCCTGTACAGAGCAATCATGACATGACCAGCTAAAAATGAGATGGTATGAAATAGCATCTGGCTTTTAAGAGGACAAACACTTGGGGAATTGGCAGCTAGAGTTAGCTGGAATAGGAGAATCACAGAAGTTAAATGTGGAGGAAGATTGCAATTTCTTTCAGGCAGCAACGCCAAAACTCCAAGAAAAAGCATTCCAAAGAGGGGATAAAAAAAAAAAGTAGAAACCCTCCAGACACATTAGGAGACACATGAGAAGCAAGCAGAGGAGGAATGGAAAGAAAAGGCTAAAGTTACATTGTAATTCAAAATTGCTTCAAGTATTGCACTAGTCACAATAAAAACAAACACTAGAAAAATGTTTTCCTGCTATATAAAGAGAAAACCCTCACTTCATAGAGAGTCCAGGTTACAAACCAAGGCTGGGCTAAAATTATACTTGGCACATAAAGCAATAGAACTGCACGTAAATTCAACAGCAAAGACTACACGATCATACAGGTGAACACTGTCAGACCTATAATATAAAGGAAAGCCATAAATTAGAGATAGCATACAATTAAGTCACAAGGAGCTTCATAAGAGATTTTTCTAATAGAAATGGAAGCAGTGTCAATGTGCAAGGCAGCAAAGAGAAAGTACTTGAGAATTGCTACATAATACTTGCTGGGAATCTAAAATCTCCTTCTGACCATCACAGCAGAAACCTGTCACTCCAGTACCCTTTCAGCCTCACACCCTCTCCTTATGCTATACTCAGCACTGACTACATCTTCATCTCTTAATTTCACTCTTCAAACTCTTTGTCCAAGACAGATGCTTTATTTTCTCCTGAGCACACTAACTTACTCATCTGCCCCCTGACCCAGTCATAGTCTTTATAAAGAAATATAAAGAAATCTAGCAATATCAGCTTTCACATCATACTGAAGTGTTAAGAAACCAGGTTCTGGTACCTGACCAAAAGCAATTAATGCCAGGCTTGCAGTACAGGTGGAACAGTTCTAACCACAGGTAGAGTTAGTACAGCAGCTAAGATCATTCTCCTATGGATTTAAATGGGCTTCTGCATACCAGAGGACTGGAGGGAAGGGAGTTATTTGAGGGCAGGTTTTCAAAACTTGCCCTTATCATCAAAATTCTGTATTTTGAATGCATTTAGTTTTCCTCCATTCCAGTCGACAGGTTCAGGAACAAGTCACACATGAAGTAACAATGGCACCCCTACTTTATCAAGATCTTGTTTTAAAAGCTGCTTTAAATTCCACATAGGTCCTAGCAGTGTTTTGGCATCTTGCAGAAGCATTTTGTCTTGAACCACATTCTCATGGAATTAAACACAAAGATCTAGGTAAGATGAGGTTGTTAAAAAAAATATAAAAATAAATCATTTATATTCACAGACAGACACAGTTTAGCTTTGGCAACAATATGAACATATTAAACCCCAAAATAGAGTTTAGTGAAGTAATTCACTGAAGTATCACTGAAATAAGCAACACACTTCTACCGTGCACACTTCAAAAGATTTATATCAAAATAGAATTGGGTAGGAAGCCTGGGTCGAATATCGAAGAGGGTGGCATGGACAGAAATGTTAAAACTAGAAAGCAAACAACCAAACAAAAGAAAATCCCCAAACCCCCCCTCCCCCCCCAAACCAGAAAACAGCCTACCAAATATGTTGGTGGAATGTCCTTTCCGGGCAATTGGTTTGAGCTCATTATGTCCCCATCCATATTGCCTATAATTGTCCCAGGCATGCTTCATCATCTAAGAGAGGGGGGGAAAAAAACAAAAAGGATTTGATTACAGTATAAAACTACTTTGTACAAATACAGTATTTTAATCCTTATTTGAGACTTCATCTTTCACAGTCATCCCAGCACACTGATAATTACTTTGCTGCTATTTCCATCTGTTACAGAAATTAGATTATACAGCATGAATAAATTTGGAAACAACTTTAAGTCTATTTGACTCAAGCGTTAGAGCCTAATGCTCTGCATTAGGTAGTTTTCTTGTTCTTTCTTCCTTTTCCTTAAATAGACACACAGGCATTTAAGAATTCAAGCATCAGGAACTGGTAGAAAGTACTGGCTAACGTCTCAGACACTAACCAAAAGTCAAAAATAGCTACCAATATTTGAAGCATAGAAGGAAGTCATTTACATTGGTGCATCCAAGTATAACCACACGATTTTGCAAAAGGCATAATACATTTTTTTATTAGCAACACCTATTTGACAAAGATACACTCTTACAGCCCCTACCAAAACAGATGCCAGAAGCTTTGCTCTTTAGAAAGCATAATGAACAAAGCAGTATAAAATTGTTAATATCTATTCCACAAAACATTCTCAACTCTTTGTAACAGATGGTTCCATCACCTAGCAAGCAAGTTGCATCTAAGAAACAAAAGGTCTTTTTGACCCACAAGCATTAGTTGTGCACATCAGCTGCTAAGCAGTGCTTGTTTGGATTTGCTAAAGCTTCTCAAAGTTCTTGCTTGTTGGTTACAGCAGAAATTCAGTGGCTACCAAACTGCAAAGCAAATACAATTAAAAAGAAAATAAAAATAAAGTTATCAGTTACCTAAACAGATCAAAGCAAGTAACAGAAAGACTCCAAAAGACACTGCCCCAGACACAAGAACAGTTGGGAATAAACCAGTTCTAAAACAGTGGCCATATGGCTGTATCCACAATGTTCAACATTACTGCCTCAAAATGGTATTAAAACATTGTTAATATAAAGAAAAAACCCCAAGAAAACGTATAGGACTTAAATAGCAATTTCCACAAGTGTAAGAAATACTCTTTAAGAAGACAAACTATGCTAATGTAACTAACAGACTAACACTAACCCTTTTAAGAAACTGATTATATCAGGCAAGTAAAGTTTTCTCCAATTTACAAGACCGGAGCTTCCTTATTTTAACCACAGGGTGCCCATGCTCAGAGAAAACAGGAGGGAATAAGGTGGTTCTGGCTGAAAAGTCAAGTGCAGCCAGCTGCCTTAGCAGCACTCCCTCACACAGACACAGTTCTCTCACTGAGTTCAGGATATAGTGGAAGTCAGCATCAAACTGCACCTAAACTGCATGCTGAGACATGCCCTGTCTCCCTGCAGCCATCAAGAGATAGCTGCCAACCAACAAGAGACAGCTGCCCAACCTACACAGCTGTAATTCCTTTGACCGTAAACCCCCTCTAGATTTCCCATGGCTCAGTTAACTCACGCCCAGACAATAAATGTGAACCACAGCAAAGGTATACGCACAGGCCTAGCAGCTGGGTAGCACTCCTGTGTTAAACCGACATCAACCTAGGCACAGATGTCCCTCTCAAGATCCAGAGGTCCCACTCCTACTGCTTGTCAAAGTCAGCTCATGTGTTGCTTTTTTGTATTTGCACTAAAAGATTCTGACACCTGATTAGGCACTAATACGGTATTGTTTCTTTTAGTGTCATCAACCTGCAACGTAAGAAAAAGAGGATGCAAATATTATACTAAAAAAGGAGAGAAAAGCCATTTCATTAGCACTCACAGATTCCTTACTGTTTACAAAGCATGTATCAAATTGACCAGTTAACAGCTATTAGAACTTCAAGAACACTCGGGTAAAGCGATCCTCTCTTGACAGGTAACAAAACTAGAGCATGACAAACGCAATAAAAGCCTGATCACAGGCAGAAGTTCCTCCAAGATCTCTTGCTAACCTTATCCAGAATGAACCTACACATTTTTGTATCATATTTTTGTCAATTTAAGATCTTAGAATCAAGAATCACAGCCTCATTTGTTAGGAAAGGACCTCAGGATGTCTCTCATTTAACCTCCTACTCAAAGCAGGATGAGTTACGGGATCAGACTGGGCCAGTCAGAATGGGACAGTCAAGACCTCCGTGAAGTGTTCTGCTCTAACCAGCAGTTTGCCAGTCCACTTTTAAGTCCTAAAATCTCCACTTGGGAGACCTACAGTTTTAGAAGGCATTAGATGGTGAAACTAAAGAATTACTGACCACTGTGCTCTCTGTGAGTTTGGTAACAGATGGATACCTACACGACAAGGCGACCACGACATGGCAGACCTAACCAACTTGCTTCCACAAAAGAGAAACCAGGCTTCTGAGACCTTTGGATGTGTCAAATATTTCCTGAAGAATACCCAAATGACCACTGACATTTCCTCTCTTTAAAAATCTCAAAGTGTTGGCAAACTCCAGTATAAACCGAAACTAGTTAAGTCCAAAATAAGAACAACAACTTGTTTCCTCATGGCAGAATGTTAACTGTGGAATATTTCACTGTCCCAGTTTGCTTCTGGGAGGAAGGTACAGATTTTACTGCAGACTATTGAGTTCTGAGAAAAATCCAAGAAAAGTATGGAAGTGACAAAAGGCTAAACCAGACTAAATCACCATTTGTTTCTATATCCCTAAGAGAAGAATTATCCTAAGATAAAATCCCATTAAGACAGAAATTGTAAAGGAGCCAATTTCACCAGATTCATGTATTAATGTAGAAGTAACTTAAGAATACACTGCTGAAGACCAGAAACTGCTGAACATAAGAGACTGACACAGTTGTCTGCATCATCTAGGGTTCTAAGATAGGAAATCATCTTTTGAGGAGATTAAGCTACTTTGATAAACACTGACAAATGTTCTGGCTTGTCCCATCTGCCTCTCGCAAGCAGTGTACAAAGAACATGGCGTTATAACTCCTCAAGATTATTTTGACTTCACTATACTAATTTGTCAACTGATTTTTTTCCCAGATGAACACTTGATATTGCTCTGGGACAGAGCTTATCAGCACCAAGTGAGCAGACTTTAGGGTATCATGCTAGCAAATGACTGCATACTACATGCAAGTGAGAAACCCCACAGCTCTTGTGTTTGTAAGGATGACATGCCAAGAGATCTTATAACAACATGGAGATTTCTGTTACTGCTGGAGCTGGTAGCATGATACACCACAGATACAGCATCTATACTACTGGGAGCAGTTGTGCACACAGAAGCTTTTGAGAGATAAAATATGATAAATGCATCTGCCACTTAAAAATTGAACAGAGGATGCCACTTTCGGTCAGGAAGTACAAGCAATGCGAACTACTGATCTGAAAAACAGGATTCTCTCTGTGAATGTGCTAGGTAGCATTTGCATGGTGAAGGGTGGAAATGCTGAAGAGCTGTAGGTATAGACAGGCTTTTCCTCAGAAAAAACAAACTGGTCTTTAAGAGGAGACAGAGAGGTCTTAGAAACTGGCTGGAACATCAGCATTAATGATAATAGAAAGAAGGCAAAAATACTTGCAACAAACCACTTCCAACACTTAAAGAATCCATGACAGAGGCATCTTAAGCTCAGCAGACTGGGAATAACAAGCTGGTCCAAGCATGGATCAATAATTATGAAAAATGCAAGGCAGAGATTTCCATAATAGAGATTTCCATACCTAACAGCAGTCTGTCAAAGTAGGTGTTTGGGGCTTGATGGCATAGCATATAAAGATCTTCCAATCTGTCCACCAGAGAACAGAGTTCTAGTAATGGACTTTTTACTGACACTTTACATGCCTGATTTTGCTTTTGAAAGCAAGGTACAGGATAGGTCCAGTGAATAACAGCCTTGAAAATGTTTATTATGGGATGCACCACATACAACAGCCAGCAAGATGTTGTTGCATGTGCAACTTCATAGTTCAACAAAAAGATGAATTTGGACTCTGCTGAAAGCAAGCCAGAATGGCAAGAAGCAGGGTATGTCAAATGAAACCGCTTTTGTAGGTACACCGTTACCTAGATGTTTTTACTAACTTTAGAACACGTTCATAGGATCTGATGACCTTCTGTAGTCACTCGAACAATCAGTTTTTTACAGAGACAGAGCAGTAATGACGCCTTTGACAAAATCATACTCACAACAGTAAAAGGAGGTTACAGTAATTGAAAAGAGACTTTAGTAAGGGAGTTCTATCGGGAGAGCAGCATGTTAGAAACAATAATTCAAACCAAAGACTGGTTCAAAAGCCCCTTTCCACTCCTCAGAAAAGGGCAGACACGTACCAAACAGAAAATAAGAGTCCTGAAAAACAAGGAAAGGAAACAATTTACTGGCAAATTGCAATATATACCGGTTGTGTCTAGAAACGAGAAGCTTACCCTTTTTTCTGCCCTTCCACCAGGAATGTGCGTAAGAGGCAGCAAATAGGGCTTGCTCTCAAAGGAATGTATCCTGGTCAAGGGTAGGATTTCAAGAGATTTATATAAGCCACCTTCAAATCCCAGGACTTGCTAGACAATATCACCGCTCAAATGGCAGACTAAAAATTAATAACCACTTCCCTACTGTTTGTAGAGAACATTTGTTGGCCGTGAAAGGATGCTCTGCTCCTTGTACAGGTACCCACATTTCTGAAAGAAACTAGAAAAATCATACAGGTCATATCATTCTTTTGGGAGCCACAAATCTCTACCTAAAGAGAAATTATTTCAGGCATCAGTCCATGACTCCTTCATGCATTTCTGAACACTGCCAATGGAAAAGTCTGTTTGGAACATGTTTCTAACAGACATAGAAAGCTGAGGTTTTGTTTTTTTTACTGATGAATCTGGTAACAAATCAATTACTAAAATAAAACTGGTTACCAAATGTGTACAAAATGTGAAGCTTGTCCTTTTTTGTTGGCAGGAAATACTTGAAGTCTAAGATGCCTGATGGAACTCTCAGGCCGGTGGGAACTGGAACAGTAGATGTAAAGAGCTAAAACTTGGAGAGCTTGCAACAGTGAACCAACTGCTCAAGTGCGTACAAGAAAGCCAAGTGCTTTCTTCAACTTTGCATGTTCTCACTGTTTCAAGAGATACAGGTACTCATGGCTTTGACTGATCCTGTGGTGCTCAGTAAGCTCCCAGATCATCTTTGTAAACAACCAGAACTGCGTATCAGCAGCAGAAAGCAGCTCCTTTCTTCCAGTCCTGCCTTCCTCCAGTCTTGCCTTTTCAGGCATGAATCTAAACATCTTTATCAGCTTATCCATGTACCCCTGCCAGTTTTGCTGTGTCCTTTCTGAAGCTGAGAGACTAGAACTACATGAAAGCATGCAAGATGAAGAAGAACCTTATTTTCATATGCTACAGCAAGAACCTTGCCTGTTTTCTTCTCTTTTCCTAAAACACTGAATATTTGCATTTTTGTCTGCTATTAAGCACTACAATGACATTTCCAAAGAACTATTATAAACTCAAGCTCTCATTCTCAAGAGGTAATAAGTCACCTCACAGCTTTTCATATTAAGCGTAACATTGGGATTTTCTCCCTCTCCAGCCCAAATATGTATCATTGTACATTCAGCTGAGAAATAAAAGGGGAGAGAATCACTCAGTTCCATGAGATTTTTCTGCAGTTCTTCTGTTTTCTACTCCAAACCTACTTGTTGGCAGCAAAAGTTGATCATACCATTATGCATCCACTTACAAACTCTACATAATCAATTTGTCTGATTTAGACCATGGATCCCCAATACACATCCTCTGTGGTCTCCAGCACCATTTAACTGTACTCTCCAGCTCCTGCCTTCTAAGCAATTTCTCTAGGCAGGGACACAATCCTCCATCTCATGGCTGCTTAGTTCAACTGTTGCTAGTGATGAACCTTGCCAAATATGCTTTTAAAAGTTGCATATATAACCATATCTCCCCTTGTCTACATGCTTGATGGCTCTCAGGGATCTTCTAAAGCTTTGTGCATCATGACATCATTAAAAATATACCAGGAAATCTTATGTATCTCTGTGCTCAACAACCCTATTCCCTGTTCTAGTTCCTGTTAATCTGAAGCTCATTCATCAGGCATAGGGATCTGTAGTTCTTTGATCTCCCCTTGAGCCCCTTTCAAAAAAACTGATGTCTTGTTATTCACCTTCTAGTCCTCTGGCAACAAAACAGAAAATAAGAATAGGTGCTATGAGTGCAAATCAGGAATTCACATCGCAGAGCAAACTAAGAGAAAACTGTTGCAAGTTTCAGGTATTACAGTATTGTCTATGTCTTAAAGGAACACACCATAAGAGGTTACTCATCAGCTACAAGTAGCTCATTGTGCATCAATGACATCATTACCATCAGCAACTGTGAGATGCAACATCAAGACAACTATGTTAAAAGACACGCTGCCATATATTCCATAGAATTGTGGGAAAATGGAGGGTACTACAGCAGAAATTAGATAATGATAACTAACAAGAAGTAGATATTTTATTGTATTTAAGAGAAGGTTCTTGCTTTCCAATCAAAGCTTCCACAGCTGCAAAAAACATTGTCACTTGTGTAATAGATCTTGTATAATTTAATATACAGTGCTCTTCCATCTAGCCGTAATTCATTATTTTTGCTACTAACATTTCTGTAGCAAGGTCGAATCAGATATCACAGCACCTTTTGGATTTATCCAGTTCTGAACAGAAGTAATTTCCCTGAGGTTTTGCTTATTTTTCTTTATTATATCAGGGAAGTGAAATAGAAACACAGAATAGGTAGTGCTGGAAAGGACTTTGAAGATCATCCAAGTTCCGACCCCCTTGAAATATTGCCTTGTATTCTTGACTTTATTTTACAATCACAAATTTTAAACATTGCAAATGTGCTAGTTCATTGTTGAAAGACAGCTTCTTCTCACAATAGCCTGGAAAAAAGGTATCTTTAATAAGGAAGACCTTCCTGGACTCATAACATGCTTCCAAGAATGCACAAGTCCTGGAGAATTCAGTAACTGCTACAACTTGAGTAAACTGATTCATATTTTAAATAGCATCAAATACAAATCTGCATTCCTTAGTAGCAGCACATTTTAAGTTAGTAACCAGAGCAATCTATTGGGGTGTGCAGCTGGAATACTGCGCCATCCACGTTAGGAGGTTTATTTTCATTCTTCAGTTCAAAGTAAGTACACTAAGCTACAAAGATTTTCACAAACAAAAATGGAAGATTTACAAATGTAAAATGAGTTCTTTACACAATCATCCCAACATGCTGGGACACAACTTTGTGCAGGTCTATTCTTAACTTTCCTGGACTGGCTAAAGTGGTAATTGCACAATTTTCATTCTAATGTATCCATTGAAAACTAATTTTCCAACAGGCTTGATCAAAGGGCGTCCATCCTTACGTTACAAACATTTTACTCGTGGTAAAAATAAGACAAGCATTAAAGAAAGTGCAGGGAAAATTACTTAAAGCCAACTTGGTAGCTGTCAACATGGTGAATTACATTTGAGAATCCAGAACATAGACAATTGAAAGAGTGCAAATAAAACCACCTAATAAACAATGTGTGCATATACGTATAGCTACACATACCTATGTATATGTATAGAACCAAACACTTACATACACACACACTTAGACAAAATGTGTGTGTATATTTTATACAAACACACACAACAGGGTATGTTATCTTAAATACTGAAAAATATAGGTCATAATACTTATTGAGCTTCATTTCTATTGGGATCAGTGCTGGAAGCAGTGAGCTACAAAACACAATGTAAAACTCTTCACACAATAGACATGTATTACTAAAAGTTGGTGTCCTAACCAGCTAGCAATCCAAGAAAGTTTGATCAAGTAAATGAGAGAGGTCCTGGCAGTTTTCCCTGAACTCCTGCTCATTGGGATAGACCACTTTTGAGCTTGGTGGAAGTGATCCTTCAATATTAACCAGCCTTCTTAGGCCCCTCTTCCCCCCAGGGCATTATCCCAAGGGATTACACAAAGCCTACCTTTGAAAAGCCCAAAGTCCACTCTCCTGAAGTTAACGATTGTGCGCTTACTTTTTGCCCTTCTCTCTACTTTCAGGATTCTGAACTCCACTGTCTCATCATCCCTACAGCCAAGGCTGCCTTTGAACTTAACATTCCCAACAAGCCCCTCCTTCCTTGTGAGCATGAAGTTTAGCAGAGCACCTCTCCTCACTGGCTGTAATATCATTTGGAGGACTAAGTTGTCATAAATGCATGCCAGAATACTCTTGGATTGCTTATGACTTGCTGTGTCTCCAGCAGATACCGAGTTCAAGTTCCCACATAAAGATCAGGGTCTGCAAACATGATGCTGCTCCAATCTGTCTGCACAGCATCCCATCTACTCATTAATTCCTGGTCAGGTGGTCTACAGCAAACACACACTACAATGTCACCCATAAAAGTCTGCTTGTTAATATTTACCCATAAGTTCTCAATTGGCTCACCACCCATCCATAGGCAGAGCTCCAAGCACTCCAAGCTGCCCTTTCGCATAAAAGACAACTTGACTTTCTTGTATTTCTGTCCTCCTGTAGAGTCTCTTTTGTGCAACACTCCAGTCATGCAAGTCATCCCACCACATCTCCATCCATCTCCACATCTCCCAGCAAGATCCCAGCTCTGCAACTGCACACAGATCTCTGATTCATCATGCCTATTCCCCATGCTTCATCCATTATTGTAAATGCATTTGAAAGAGGTACCCTAGCATCACCCAGATTTCCAGAAATGGTTCTGGAGATTTCTCCACAATGGTCCCTAGTAGGCACTTCCCTACGCAAATACTAGGTGACCCTGCTTAATCCCAACTTTGCTGATTTTGTGATCCCTGTCTGTCAAATCACTGCAGGCCCCTTGCTCATCCACAATGTCAGTCACTTCCCCACAACACTGCTAATTACTCTCTCCCTTCCCATCATTCCTAGTTCAAAGCCCTCCTTACAAGTTCAGCCATCCTGCTGGCAAAGATGCCTTTGTCCTGTCTTAGTGAGGTGGACCCTCTCTCTCAGACAGAAAACAGCATCCCATGGCTGTAGAACCCAACACCACAGACTCCATAACCAACTCATGATGTGCATTGCCAGTGCCTTCTTTCTCACACCCTTTTCCCTTACTGGCAAGACTAAGGAGACCACTACCCAGGCTCCTGGGTCCCTCACAATCATACCCAGAGTTCTGTAGTCAATATGTATGCAAACCTGACATTGATGTAGTACAATACATACTGACTTGGATGTAAAACCTATATTCATCGATTTCAACACTCCTCTGAGCACTCTATGGACTTTAACAATCCAAGGACACAAAACAAATATTTCAGTGTTTAGAACAAGGTGTATAGAAATAATATCCTGCATGGGATTAGTACAACTGTTGAGGGCAATACACTTATTTTAACAAGAATTGAAAATGAACACTCAAAGTAAGAGAATATTGTGAAATCTCAGGCTGAAATGAAAGAGAACCTGAACCCTGAGTAGGGTAAAAGAATTATGAATTTTTCCTTATTTGACTGGGTAAAAATTACCTTCTCAAGGAAGCAACTCATTAAATAAAGAGCACTATGTAATGATTATATTTAAACTGCAGAAAAGAATACTAATACCGTTTAAAGAACTATATATACTACAGAAGTATGACAGACCATATACAGTAAGCAGATGGAAAATCTTCACTTCTCAAAGTTATCACTGAGAATCTAAATTAATCAGCCTACTCATAAATGATCCTTATTGAAATATCTGAATTAATAGCTTGTATTAAGAATATAGATGAATTACACAATTCCATGAATGAGCTGCAATTGAGAATACAATGTAATACTAAATATAAACATCAGAACCAAAAGACACATAAAAACCAGGACGCGCTGATTCTGCTCCTGGTTTATAAGCGTCATAAGACGCTTCCCCTCTTTGTGCTCAGTAAACATTCTTCTTATAGAAAGCTTTCAGACACTTTACAAAGCTCTCAAGTAGCCTTACCCTTTTTTTTTTTTTACTTTTATAAGCACTTTTAAACAAATCAAANACGCGCTGATTCTGCTCCTGGTTTATAAGCGTCATAAGACGCTTCCCCTCTTTGTGCTCAGTAAACATTCTTCTTATAGAAAGCTTTCAGACACTTTACAAAGCTCTCAAGTAGCCTTTCCCTTTTTTTTTTTTTACTTTTATAAGCACTTTTAAACAAATCAAAATATGTATTTAAAAAAATCTTCGAGTGCTGCAGACGTGCTCCTTCGGCAGAGCTCGGTTTAAAAGGGACTTCACCAAGATGGGTCTTGGAAAGAAAAAGCAGCAACCAATTTTCTGTAAAAATGTATAGAAGTTGCTTTCCTGTTTGAATGTTTATCAGTTTTCTCCCAACTGCAAAGGCCCACGTGCGTGTTACAAACTATCTCCAACAGTCAACCCAATCCTGGGTAGTTTTTCCACTAGTCAAAGTAGGCTGTATAAACTAATTCTTTATTTTTATTCCACTCCAATTTAAACAGCCTAAAGCAAGTTCCTCAAATATGCATCAGAACACTTAGAAGCCAACCAAGGCATGAGCCAAATGCCTTCTCAGGACCACCTGCAATTCTGAAGCCATTTATGCAGCCTTCAAAGGGCTAGAAGTTTCCCTGTACTACTTTTCTGGTCTCTATCCACGGCAATCATAATGTCTTGCATGTCAGAAGCACTATATATGATACCTGTAGACCTATGTTAGAGATACTGTCTCCTGGAACTTGTCCTGTCTTTGCTAAGTCTATCTCATCTGCAATGACTATTTGTATTATTCTACACTGGTTACAAAAAACAGTGACAGAAGACCTCAGTGATTATCATATTTTAAAACACACTTTGCATCTCTGGAATTCCTGCAGCCTTCTGTGATATACCTGATGTTGTCAAAAACAGATTTGGGGGCAAAATATTCTTTATATGACACTGTAGATGTATGTTTTCTCAGTCATGCTCCACTCATTGCAACGTAGCAGATGCCAAAATGCAAAAGTAGAGCCGGGGGCTCACTAGCACACCATCCACTCCTGTACTCTGCACCTTCACACATCTAGCTGTAGAACTGACAAGCTGCTGCCTTGCATCAAAAAAGATTAATAATTCTGGAGATCCCTGGTAGGTACAGTACTACCAAGACTGACTCAATGAAGGCAATTCATACAACAAAGACAACTTTCCATTGTGCTAGTGTGATCCTGGACTGTTCAAGCACTGTGGTCACACTACTGAAGACTCATCTGTACAAATGTAGAATTATCCTAACAAAAGTACCCACCTAATGCACAGCCTCATAAAAACCTTTGGTGTCTGAAAAGCTACACATCAGAAGTCAAAATAGGAGCCATCAACAAGTTACACAATAAAAAACCCAGCTTATCAAAATGACTCACATGTAGGCTGATCACCAAAAAAAGTAAGCCTTTTACAGCACGAGATTTGTGGCAAATGCAGCTAAGGATCATCTATTACCTGGTTATCCCTACTCACAGACTACCCTGGATTCTTTACCCACAAATTGCTATACTCTCAGGTTTAGTTCAGCAAGAGCTATTCAAATGTCATACTTATGTTACCAAAAAAATTGCCATCTCCTCTCAGTCTACATTCTGACCAATCCATCTCAGAAATGCCAATACTAATTTTCAACCCTACCTCCAATTCCAGGCTTGATCTCTAGGAAATTTGGGTGATTATTGCTTCTGATTCTTCATTGTTAGCTGAACTCTGTACTTTCACATTACTTGGTCAACTCAATTTTATTGTACCCATTAATTCTATCAGTGCCACACTCAAATGTATGTACATACAGTAATCCATAGTTAAAATTAAGAAGCGTTGACAACTACATGACCATACCATTCACTGTTCACCTTCACCCTACACAAGACACTTTGAAAAGCAAGATGCTCTATATATTCTCACAGGACACAGTTTTGAAAAGCAAAGTGGAGCCTTTTGAAATCCACAGTTTAGTGCTGTACTTTGAGGAAAAGCCCCAACCAAGAAGAGTCAAGGGGGTCCAATATCACATACAACTTCTCAGTCAGAAGTGCTTTTGCAGGAGCTAACAGAATAGGCATGCCTTCAGGGAAGGATTTGCTACTTGAGAGATTCTAGTAGTGATACAGCTCTATGATGCATCACTCTTATCAAAGGCAGTTGTTTGTTATTTGGTAAGGATGGATTTCATCTAGTCATCATTAATAATCAAAGTAAAATACCAACTTGGGTGATATAGCCACAGCATGGCATTCTCTCCAACTGCAACTCCTCCCTATTACAAGGACAGGTATGAATGACCTATTTTTGTTTCATTTTATGAGCTAATTAAATATAGATTACAATAAAAAACTAAGCTGCTGGAACTGCCAAGTGCTGTGGTGCTGGTTGTTCTCCAGTGACAGACCCCAGGCTCATGTACCTCTGGCCTGAACCAGATTTTTAGGCGTAAAACTAATAAGATTGCAGGGACACACACACAAAAAGGCTGCTGTACAATGTCCCAGCCATTCCAGTTAGAGGTACAGACTCAGAAAATGCCTGGCACTAATAATAGGAAATTGGCACTGCCAGTACAAAAGAGAACACTGAATCTCACTGCCAACCAGGAGTGAGAGAGTAGGACCAGCAATTCCATCAGATAATCTGCCACAGAACCAAAAGCCTAAGCCAGCATCTTAGTTTGAATGTTTTACAGGTTACCTGTCAGACAGGTAAGATGAGGCATTCCTAGGTTTTAGACCCATTTAAATCTTACTTTGAAAAGCATGTCATAACTCAGTAATTTGCAAATTTTAGCAGGTCTTTCTTTTCCCTTATATTTTCAATCCACTTTTTCAAAATTTGAAGTATGTTGTGTCACACTAACATATCCCTTCCTTTGACTGGAATATGACAAAGTCAGTCTCTGCTTTAAAGATGCAGTTGTTGCTGTTCTGTGTGTTAATGACAAACCCACTTTGAACTCATACCAATAAGTTTAATAAACCCTTTAAATAACTTTTAAGTTGTTACCCAGTGAAATAGTAACACCCCAACATGCAACTAAACACGTGCAATAATGCTGATGTTCCTTAATACTCGATGTGCACTTTTAGCTAATTTAAACTTACTTAGTTTATTTAAAAAGATTTTGTAGTCCCGTTTTTAATATAAATCCTAACAGGAACAGTGTATAAATAACTGCTATCACACACAAGAACAGGTAGAACCACATCATCACCATCTTTACCTCTTTAATTTTGTTCCTCTTCTCTCGGATATCTGGGTCTGCTGGTTCTCCACTGTTTATCCCTATCAGATTTGGTAAAGGAACGGGGGGCAGTGGCTTGCTGTCTTTCTTTTTCAACTCTTGCACTACTTTGTTCTTTTCTGTCTGAATCTCAGCTTGAATCTCATCACGTGATTTCTTCAATTTCTCCTTAGCCTCTTCCAGTGCCTTTTCATGATCTGCTCGGATCTTATTTCTCAGACGTTCCTCTTCTTCTCTAGAGACACAAATGTTAGTCAGCATCTCATTAATAAAAACCACGCTGCTTATAAACAAAATGCAGCTTCACAACAGAAGCCACATCCAAGCTGCTTTACTCTAAGTAATTCTAATGACTCAGACAAGTTTACTTTATTATGCTTGTTCAGAATTCTCCAGTCCTTTTGCCATGAACGCCAGAACAAGAACAGTGCACACATCAGCAACGTTATTGTGGAAAAATGTATCACTGGGTTTTGTCTGCAAGCACCTTTGCTTGCCTACTCAAGAATTTAGGGAGGAAAACCCCAACATCCTGTACTTCAACTACAGACGTGTGCAGAGGCACATTTAGCAATCATTCAGTTTAAGAAATAAGATCAGAAGGGCTCTTCCCAGTCTTGTGCACAATAAATACATTGCAGACAGCTTTTCAAGATCTGCAGTAACCACCATTGAAAAAAAGATTCACAGCCACTCCTTTTATTACCAATAAGTTGGGAGCTGCAAGAGCTGCAAACTCCACCATAGCATGTTTTGTCTTGAATTCAGAATTCATTGTTTTAATCAGTGTGGCCATAAACCTCACACATTAAACACAGAATTAATTATAAAGCTATTTAGGAACATAAGAGCCTTCAGTAAAGCATGGTTTTGAAACTCACTGTCAACAAAACCAACATCATCTTGGTTCCAGAAGCACAATTTTCTATCATGATCTTTAATGATCAGTAAAGATTTTGAGATTCATGTGCAAAATGAAGTTTGCTGTTTTAAAGCCTGGGTTAAACAAGAAACGAAAATGGCTCGTTCCAGTCTTAAAATATTTCAAATCAGGAAGCTACACCTCAGACTCTCAATATAACATAACCTTTTCAAGCTTCNAATGAAGTTTGCTGTTTTAAAGCCTGGGTTAAACAAGAAACGAAAATGGCTCGTTCCAGTCTTAAAATATTTCAAAGCATCAGGAAGCTACACCTCAGACTCTCAATATAACATAACCTTTTCAAGCTTTTTTAAAATATCAAGTTGCTTAGTGACTAACGTAAGCCAGAATAGTTGCAGGCATTTAAAACAAGCACTAGGTAAAAACAAAGCAAAACAACCCACCCTCTCTCCCAGTTCCTCCCCCAGGCAAAAATACTTTTTCCTCAAAAAGCATTAGGGAGGAGACAGTGGATAATGGAAAGAAAGGCAGTCAAGCAGGAAGCCAGGTAATAAATATCAAGCTTAGCCTAACTGCTTTTAGGAGAAAACACTTGACCCATACTGCATGGGGTGTTTTCCAGTATACTGAAAACACATCAATGAGGAGAAACCACCATTTGATATGTGAGAATTAGAGAAGTTCAGGTGGAAGGGACCCCCAGGGATCATCCAGACCAAGTGCAATTAAAAGCCAATCCAAAAGTTTACAGGGGAAAAAGAAACCGAAGATTGACAACTGTTAACCAAACATTGTCAAATATTTCTAACAAATTTTGTAGGGGAAATATCCCTATTTATATTATATAAAATATTCCTCATTTTGTTGTCAAAGTCTGTGGTGAACTGCTAACATTTCCAAAGATTGAAATCAATGTTAAAAAGCTCGCTGGGCTGCTGTGTTAGAATGTTTGGGGATATGGACAGATCTTACTGAGCTTTGCAAGTATAGCAGAACTGGTTTTATTAATCTCACAGATCAAGATCATATAATGTCTTTTACAAGCACTGCTTCACCTTTACAAAAAGAAGGTCAAAGAATGAAGCCAATAATGAATAGCTTGCAGAGAGTTATGATACTATTGTATCAGAGCAATCCCACCAGACTGATTCATTTTGTGCAAGGTTTATGACTTACAGTCTTCTGCCAAGGAAGAGCTGATTTTAAGTCAAAATGCAATAAATCAGGCTTTCAGTTCCAAATATTCACAGTTCAAACCCCCAGTGCACCAATCCTGACTGCTATCTCATCGACATGCAGTATATTTTTAAGGTGAAATTTATATACTCTTTTCTCTGTTCTTTAGCTTGGGTTCAAAAGCTCCAAGACTTTTAGGCACACGTTTTATTCTCAAGTCGGCAAAATCTGGTATCACTTGTCATCATTCAGAAAATAACTTCCCAGTTCACAGGCCAATGTGCTTAGCATGCAGGGGGAAAACCACAGTACTGAAACATAAATGATCTCAGCAAAATGAGTTGTTACACAGAGTGTTTTATTAGCCCTTCCATCTTCCTGAAGTTCTATTAGGTTTGAATTTTAAGAGGTTATAGCAGCATTATTACCTTTCAATATTTCAGCACTAGAAATAAAATGCAACTTCTTAACAGATAGACTGACTGAAAGGCTTAGAAACTGAAGTTCCTCAGCCACTTTTCTCAACATGGTGCACAGCACATCCACATTTCTCCCAAACAGTAAAAAACAAAGGACTGTGCTCCTCAACTTTGACTATCCTATCCAAACTCATTAACACTTTTGAGCAGTAGCAGTGCTTCTCTCCCTCAACTGTAGAGCAAAGAAACAACTTTCAAAGTGACAAAACACTACTCTAAAGAGAGATAATACAAGTAATAGCTAAGGTACCTTTTACATCTACTATGACTCACAGGAGAAAATAATCTTCCTTCTATTTTTGCAAAAGTTACATTCGCTGCGGCAGTAAAGTGCTCAATTCTGTAACAAAAGCAGTTGATATTTCCTATCAAGCAAAAGATTTGAAACCATATATGTGTAGTCTGGAAAGCTTTTCAAGACTAGCAGAGGGCTTTGCATAAGATGCAGCTAAAGAGAATGAGAATGAGGTTGCCAGAACAAGACACATCATTCCCCAGAATCAAGAGGCAGCATGCTGTGCAGGAGCCAGAGATGGCTTACAGAGGATGAGAAATATGAAACATTGCTGAACATTTAAGAATCAGAAATATTTCAGTGTGGGCATAATGCACTTTGGAGGTATGGTTCTCATTTTCAAAACAGTTTCTGCAGGCAAGTGTCAAGTCTTTACCTGCTGATCAGAGCTACCATTTTGTTAATAAATATTGAAATTCTTTCTCCAAAAGAAAGACTTTTTAGACAAACAGGATAACAGCGTATCTCAGACCTTAAGAAAAAGATGTTCAAGGTATACCCACATTAACTGAATTTGTAGATGCTTTAGTCATAGAAAGAAAAGGGCTTGGTAAAACCCCTGGTTCACATGCATGTCCTCAAAAATATGAAAGAGATTAATTATGTACGAGTAGTTATAGCGAGTCTGACTCACTAAAATGATGTGCTTTGCACACCTTCAAGATAAGTGCAATGAATATTTTCTCTTTACTTTTTCTTTATATTCTCAGTCCCAGGTGCTGCATACAACAGTAATAATAAAGGCTCTATCACTCTGCCATCTTCATCTATTTCTAAATTCAAACTCCATGAAACAGCCATAAATTGGAAAACAAGATTTCAACTCATGTCTATTTACACGGTGAGATCCACTATAGAAACATAAAAAAGCTGCCAATTTCTACAGCACTATAATACAATTAGAGCCATTAAGGAGATTTGAATGACAGTCTACTCACCTTCAGGCACTCAGCAGAACACCTAAGTATTTCAAGAAATACACCGAGACTCAATAGAGATGAAAAACTTTAGCACTAACTGTATGATCAGCTCCAAGTCTTCCAGGAAGTGACATTTTGAGACAAACATGAGAAAACAGTAAGATGAAGAGAAAGGTCAACAGGTATTTGAGGAAGTTTACAAAGATTGTCCAAGAGCTTCTGCAGAAATATCCTCTGTGCAATTACCAGAGACAGACAGCATGAACTACAAGAAATGCCATATTCTACATTCCAGATGAAGACATACTTTATCAAACATATTCAAGTATATAGAATCATAGAATGGTTTGGGTTGGAAAGGACCTTAAGATAGTCTCGTCCCAACCCCCCGCCATGGGCATGGACAGCTCACACTAAACCATGTCACACAATGCTCTGTCTTTGAACAGACAGGGATGGAGCATTCACAACTTCCTTGGGCAACTCATTCCAGTACCTCACCACCCTAACAGTAAAGAACTTCTTCCTTGTATCCAATCTCAACTTCACCTGTTTAAGTTTGAACCCATCACCTCTTGTCCTATCACTTCAGTCCCTAATGCAGAATCCCTCACCAGCATCCTTGTAGGTCCCTTTCAGATAATGGAAGACTGCTATGAGGTCTCCATGCAGCCTTCTCTTCCACCTTCTGGGCTTAGCACGAGCAAGGGCTGAGGGTGCCAGCTCCCTGGTGGAAAAGCAGCACTTTACCTCTGGCAGGAAGGGCATTCCTGGTGAAAATGACCGCCTGCAAGCATGGAAAAGTGGGATCTTGTTGCACAGTGATGATAGAGCATGGTTCTGCCCAGAGGCTGCCAAAAGGATTGCCTTTCTCCTAGGGCTTGCCTGAAGAGCCACAGTAGAACAACACCATCCGCTCTTGCCTCCATGGGAAGAGCGCTGCCCTGGAGGCGGCCTCGGCAGCTCCACATCCCACCTCCCCAACCAGCCTATCCCCCCCACAAGATGGCGGGTGCTGCCGTTGCCTCAGCGCTGCTGCCCGTCACTCGTGTTTCTTCTGAGTTCTTAAGCAACAAGAACTAAGAAAGTAGTTCTGAAATAGAGAATAAAATACAGAATACCGAAAATACAGAATAAAAATAATTAGAAGATTGAAAAGGTGTGAGCAGCTGACACCCCCCCAAGTTATAACCAAACACCAACAAGCTGCCCATCTAGCATAAGAACGAGTCAGCAACAGTTTAATGCATGTAGATAGCACCACGTTCAAACACTCAGAGTGAAAGAAAGGAGACCTCAGAAAGGATCCATCTAAAAATGTAGGATTGGAAAGAATCCCAGCATAAACACATATACCCAAATGTGTCAAACAGTTTCCTTATCCAGCTACCCACCCCACCCCCGCTTCTAGGCAACATAAGCAAACTCTTAAGATACAGAGTATTTTGAGTAAATCTTCAAACCCCCTTAACCTGACAGAAAGCTGCTGCTTCCTTCTAGTTCCACCCCCCCCAGTTTAATCTGACGTCTCAAGACAGAAAGGTTCAAGTACCATGAAACAACAGCAGCAGCTACTTTAAAACAAGCAGTATTATTAAACAAATCTGTGATTAGACTCTCTTTTGAGAGCAGGAACCATAAATAGACTTAAATTAGAATCCAAAACTAGAAACACGTTCAAGATTTTTTAAAACAATCCCTGTAAATAACCATTGCAGCTGCTTATGCAGAAGCACTATGCACAAAACATTCCAAAGCTGTCTAAATGCCATTCAGAAAAGATCACAAATGATAATGCTTGATAACTAAATCAGTAACCAAAACTTCATGTGCATTAATCATGAATGCAATAGCGAGCCTTATGAACTTAAAAGCTACTAAAGCTTCACTTGCCAGGACAATGACTTCTAACATAAGTGTCTCCTATCTGCTGTGACACAGCAGGCTTTTAGGAAATAAATAGCAAAAAAGTAAAACAACCAAAAAACCACTTTCAAATTATTTTGTGAGATTCAATATCAAAATAGGAAACTAAGATTAGCACAGAGGCAAGGAAACTGGCCACCAGTAACTGTTCTCTCATATGAAAAAGCAGAGCACTCAGTCACTAGAGCAAAAGGACCCCCCAGTTTATTATCATTTGGATTTTCAGCAGATAGACAGACAAGAACTGTTAAAGCACATGAATGTTTGTGTATGTCTGTCACCCAGAAACAAAGCCTTGTGTGAAAATGCTGAACTTTTACTTTTTTCTCAAATTTAATCTTCAACCAGAGGCTACTTTTAAAGACAGAGTGAAATAAAGATAGCCACTAATACTAAAAAAACCACCACCAAACAACAAAAAACACAACACCCCAAACAAATGGAGAGGTCAGTGCCTAAAAACCATCGCACATGTCAACTACAAAAGTTGCTTTTCCCTCCAATCTTGCAGCATACACAATTTTGTAGCACCCACATACCACAGTCATGTTCTCTGAGTATATGGAGTGTATAACACAAGGAGACTGGAGAAATATGTAATGCCCCTCACTGCCCAGAAAAGAAACCCAAATTGCAAATTCCTTGAGTGGTTTCTTTCAGACAAAGGTGATGTGAGAATTTATTTCTAGGAAGTGGCTACATTTGCATATGACATGAGTACGGCTCCTTAAATACAAGGTACATGAGACTGAGTCCTCAATTCAAGTCTTCTTATCCCTTCTCCAGCCAGTATCAGTTTTTCTGTTGCTGTCATACTTTCCCTTGATCTTCTTCACATTCCTATTTTCTGCCTTCCTTTACCATTACTTGTACCAACTTAAGCTCTGCTATCTTGCTTCCTTGGTCTTCCACAAAGGCATGGCCTCCAGTCTGGATGCCAACCTTCCTCACTTCCCATCATTAAACTTCTTTAGGCCATGCTACAGAGGAGAGAATTAGCCTGCTAACACAGGCACTCTCTTTTACTCCTAAATGTACTCTCTTAAATTTCATGTACGCCTCCTTCAAACTAAACTTCCTTCCACTTCTGTGCAATAAATTATGTTCCTAACGGATATCTTCTGAAGCAAAATCTTAGACCAAGAATCCCAACCTTCATCACTGCTCTCAAACTCTCATCTCTATGATGGAAGTTCACAGATCACAGAAACACCAGATTAGAAGGGACCTCAATAATCATCTGGTCCAGTGTTCCTAGGCAAAGCAAGACTTAGACTAGATGTCCCAGCACTGTTGAGCCAAATCTTAGCAGTGTCCAGTGTTGGGAAATCCACCCCTTCCCTTGGGAGTTTATTCCAATGGCTGATTGTTCTCATTGTGAAAAATTTTCCTCTCGTGCCCAGTTGGAATCACCCCAGGAGTAACCCATGTCCATTACCCCACGTCTTTCCCCATGTGACTCCACGTCTCCACCCTTTTTGTATGCACTCTTTAAATACTGGAACATGGTAGTAAGGTCACCCCTATGGCTTCTTTTCTCAAGGCTGAATAAACACAGCTCTCCCAGCCCTGCCTCATCTGGCAGGCTTCCCAGTCCTTTCATCACCTTTGCAGCCCTTTTCTGGACCATCTCAGCATGTCCACACATTTTTTGTGGAGCAAAGACCAAAGCTGAACTCAATATTCCAGGTGTGGTCTGACAAGTGCTGTTTCACATCTGCTCTCTTGTCTAAACCAAAACCTCAGTCTCTTGACATTTCTCTGTAGCTGCATGTCAACCTTCAAGCTAAATGAACTGTGACTTACTGTTAATCTCCCTCCCACATCTTTTGTTCAGCAGTGGAAAATTCTCCATTGCTCATATTGCCAGTGTCTGGGCATTCTTCCTATTTCCTAAAACCTAACTATACCTAAATTTCCCTACTCTATTTCCATTTATTTTAAATGCAGGGGTTTTTAACTCATGCAGATAAATGCCCCAAGATCTTATTCTGTTAACCCAACAACTTTGTTAGGATGACAGTCCACTTCATTACTTGCATCTTTACATTTCCTTTCTGCATTTTTTTTCGAGCAAAATTTGTTATTCATTATATGCATTTTTCTAGGCACAACAGAAAGAAAACATGGCCACTTCTGGATGCATAAACTCATGGATTTCCATGCTGATCATTGAAGGCCCCTGCTGATTGCTCCTTCTGTATCTCTGTCTACCCGATTGCTTTCCTTTGTCTTGTAATTGAGGCAGGATCTTTGGAAGCAACTCGGGAAGAAGGACAAAAGAAACCCTTGGGGAATACATTTAGCAAGAATTTCAGAAGCAGAGACTGAATGGGCACACAGAAAGTGCAAAAGGGAGTGGAGAGTTGAGGCACATCCTTTATGCATGAAGAGCAAGTCCTCTGTGAATCTGAAAGCAGAAAAAATCTTTGATATTGCTAGATATATTTTATAAGGTTTTTTGAACATAGAATCTTCATGATTTATAAGGTAATAACACCCAATTAAATACTTCATTAGTAAAATACACTAACACATAAGACATCTCTCACTTTCATAATGATAATAAAAAGTACAAAGCATATCTTTCAGTTAAGAATAAAACCGTACAAATTCCTTTACTCTATGTGGAATATCCCAGACTGGTTGCGGTTGGAAGGGACCTTAAAGATGATGCAGTTCCAACCCCTTGCCACGGGCAGGAATATGTGTAACTTTTGAATTAAAAAATAAATAAATAATAATACATGCAGGCAAGAGGTCATCCTTTGGGAATTATTTGCTTCCTATGTTATGAATGTTAATATGGGAAGAACTGAAGAACTGGGAAAATTTATCTTGAGATTCTGTCAAGTGCTGGGACCATAAGCAAAGGTTCCTCACCCATCTTCAGCAGCCACGTAATCCCAAACATCAACACGTGTGTGTGTATATATATATATATTAGCAGCCAGGCATCTGTCAGCACTAAGAAGTGTCACTAGAAACTAGATAAGCATTTTCAGTTTACATGAAATTTTTAGAAGAATCAGATCGACTATCTCAGGAAGAAGTAGGATATTTTTTTTAAGACTACAACAGCAGTGAGTGCAGCTTTCATTAGTGAGGAGCAAATAAATGCTATAAATTACATCTAACACTTTACAGAAGTTTTCAACTACATGCAATGAAATTCATTCAGTTTTTAGAGTCTTAATGTCATCTGGGTACAAAAACACTTTTTAGGAGAACTGATGGATGCATACACTTCAACAATATCGAGTTTCAATCACTACAGCTTTATCAAATATATCTCATTTAGATCCTTTCTGCTTCTATGCTGTAAAAGACAGTTCAGTTACATTTGCCCCAAGGAACTACCAGAATCAAAAATAGGTATTATTTCATCATTTTTGCTGATTAAAGAAACATCATTTAACAGCTACAGCTAATACCATTGTGCAGGATAATAAGCCTCTACAGAACAAGGTCTTAAATCTGATTCTCAAAGCATTTACCATGCTAAATTAGAGAGAAAAATATTAATCCATTCTAAAAAAGGACACTGAAAAGCTAAAACCTTAGTAAAAGTTTATGACGTTTAGGATATCTTCATGCTTATCAAGAAAGCTGAATAAGAATGTTGCCACCTGCCCTGGGTAAAAGGATTTAAAATAGCTTCCTGTCTCCCAGCAGCAAACTGACTACAGCATCAGATCTTCCTTTCCAGTGAGTCTCCCCCAAGACTGATTTAGGTTTATGATTATTTTTTGAAGTAATAAAGGCAGAAGAACTTTACAATCAGCAAGATTAGAAAATACATATAGAGTACGAGAATAAGAAATTAGCATTAGTCAGGAGAATTGGGTAGGATAAAACTTCCCATATGGAAATGAAGAGTTTATTTTGATGCAGGATTCCAACAGTACCAAACACCATTAGGATAACTTTAATTGAAAACTGCAGAAGCCTCCTACAATTAGCCATGTCAAAATACAGACTTTTCTACTATCAACCACTCTGAAGATGCTGGGAACACTGCTACTGTACAAGTTTAGACACAAATATAGAAATGTGTATTCAAGTCAAGTCTAAAACAGGATGGGCAAACACCTTGCATACTGTATTATTCACTGATACAAAAAACATTTCGAGCAAGGCAGAGTAATACATTAGCTGGTCCTGTGATACTGAGAAAGCAATGAACTGGGTTCTCATGCCACAGCAACTCATCTCTGCTTCATATTAAAGAAGGGACTTTTACACATAAGCACATTTACGTACAGGACAATGCAAGCCTGCTGATGTTGATGGCACGAATCAGAAACTGAAGAACGTGCTCAAACAGAAATGAAAGAAACCAGAGCACTCCCACTACACAGCATCAAACTCCTCAATATTATTTTATGGCTAGTCTACTACTACTGCCAAAACCTAGGTTTCCAATAGGAAGGAAAATACACAACTACTACAACCAAAACACCACACAAACCCAGCAACACAAGCCAGAAAGGAAAAAATTATTTGGCCTCTATTGCAAAAATTGCTGCAGTCTGAAGCATTCCTGTATTTTTCCTACCACTCAAAGCTCCTGTCTTTCTCAGAGGCCATCATGCTACAATTTTTACAGAAGTTTATGATTTTTTTATAGGCTAAAGAAAAATAAACTGGTTGCAAACGCTAATTTTTCCCCAATGATAAAACAAACCTGCTTTGATAGCAACTTTTCCCAGAAAAAAAAAAAATGACAACCCTACTTAAGCTGCCCAATATTAAACAGAACCCTAAAATTAGCCAGACTTAAGAGACTAATTTTAGGTTCAAACACTTGAAAACCAAGATTGTTACTGGTTTCTGCTACACCTTAATTCTCACCCTTCTGAACACATAAAAAGCCACATTCAAGTTGTATGTGCAAATGCAGAACTAGCACTTCCTACAGTACTTAACATTTTAACTTTCTCTGGAGTGAAAAGGATTGTTTTTTTCAAATATATAGTTCTTACATAATTTTTTACCCCAAGAAAATGAGTCATGGGTCCATTTGTGCACAACATCAGAAACTGCTTCAGTGTATGCTCTAAGGAAGCTTGCACGCCATCTCCAGCACTACTTCTGGGAGCAGATGGGAGCAGAAACCAGAAGGAAGCAACAACAAATGAACTCCAATCATAAATCTGCACTACAGCATCCTTGCTCTCCCTTCTTTTCTGATCTTTGCTCCCAGAATTATAAATCCCCCTTTTTGCATTCCCAGAGGAGAAAAAAAAAGTTCCTGAAGGTATGCAGAAAGTCTTCAGGAGTGACTGAAAGGACCCAAATAGCCTCCAGGAACTGTAAAAGATAGAAGCAGGAGCAATAGCCAGCCAAGAAATTCCTTTTACTTCTGCACACCTCCATGGCAAAGAAAAGGAATTCTGTAGCACATCTATGGATTATAGCATGCTCTTGATCAGGTAGTTTAACCTAATAACAAATTACATGGTATAGTTTGACTAACAAGCTATGAAGAGTTTCCTAACGTTTCACCCAAGATACAGGAACATCAGTGTATGAGCGAACATTTAAGCAAAAGTGAAACAGGATTTTACCTGTTTAACTTCACAAGCTATAGCTTGAAAACCTTTCTCCAGCAGATATCAAAGGCTTGCTGAAATCACTACGCAAGAACATCACAGAGAAAGCTGCATTAATGCCTTGCAATAGAAGCACTAAATATATATGTATTAAACATTTAATATACCAATATAGCCTCACTCGCCACATGTGGTAGACAGATGACACTTCTGTGACATTCCACATAGACATTATAAGCTTGTTTTAGAATGAAGAACGAGAGGGGACATAGTTGAAAAGAATTTGCCAAAAAACCCCACACTGTGTGAGTCCAGGAAGAACAATAATACTGTTGTAGACCAAGTGAACCATAAAACAGAACAAGGAAACTTTTCGGGCAACACAGTCAACAAGCAAACACCTTTATTAACCCAATTGATATCATTAGCTTGACTTAATTTTGTTAAAAACAGGGCTTGAAAGTTTTCTTTAGATTCAAATAGTAACGATCAGGGAAAAATAAAGTTAAACACCAACTGCAAATGGTAATACTGAGCTGACTTTTAGAAGAGTCAGGTAAGTAACCTTAACGGAGCTAGAAACACCAGAGATAAAAAAACAGGGTGCCAGAAAACATTTGTTCTATAGAAGTGCGTTTGGGGATAGGGTCTGTTTTTTTGAGGAAACTAAGAAGCAGCAATCACTAAAAATTATGACAATCATTTTAACATCCTGGTGATTCAAAATGGTAAGTCTGGTGCTTGACATCCGTAAGAGGCTTCACCAATTGAGCTAATAGCAGGAGGCTGTCAGCCTCTATCAGTTACTATGTAGGTCAACAACAGAGGAAGAAAAAAACCAAAACCTTGACAGAGTGGAAAAAAAGAGACTCCAGCTACAGTTCCACATTATAATTAAGCTGATTAATACCTAGCTACTGCCAAGTGAAAGCTCCCACTCAAGCCTGCACCAGCTCTGGCACTTGCCAGTGGCTGGTGACCCGATGGAGTGTATCACCCCAGTAAGCTATCTGAGGACTGGTAATGCTCTCCTTGGCGTTTGTTCTGCAGTTGGCTTTTTTGCACAGTTATCTCCCTGACTTAGCTGATGGTGAGGTCAGATGACAGCCAAAGCTAACACTGGTAAAGAAGCAGGAGCAAACTTCCCTCTACAGCTGAGTCCACACAGTCTTCCCTTAACAGAGTCTGCCAGAGACTAACATGTAGCTTTAAAGTGACTTGTATAATAAGAAATGAAACTAACTGTAGACCGCCAAGGTCAAAGCCAACAGTAGTATGGCAAAAGTAAGAACTACTGGCCAAAATCACAGTGAGATAAATGGACTGAGTGGACGACCCACACAGCACCTTGACCAGAGATCACCAACACAAGCACAGGCCACAGCAGGTTAAGCTTTGGGAAGTTCCTCTGACAAACTCAGGAGATCCATCTGTAGATGCAACCTCCAGTCAGAGAGGAGATGACACTGTCTTCACTGTATGCCTGAGTTAGAGAAGTCCACCTATGTAGACTGGTAAGAGAATATACCTGGATGTGTAAGAGTTGCTCACTATCAGCATGGGTCCCCTTTCCTGATCACCAGTCAGATAGTGCACAGAACACAGCCTCCCTGGTGTTGCTGCAATGAGTCACTGATGCCTAAAAACAAAATGAATGTTTCTGTAGAAACAAGACAACCAGCATGTGAAGGATGCTGATGTCCACACACTGCTGATTTATTAGGCTGAAGATTGGTTGTGTATGAGTGCAGCAATAATAACAGTTCGTATACTGGTTTATGGAATAAAGGACTCTATATTCCTTGTGTGGGTCACCATCTCTGTGGCAAATCACTCAGTTTCAGGGCTTTAGTCACCCTACAAAAGCAAGCTCCCTTACTTCTTGTGCGGTACTCTGGAGATCAGGCAACAAGCCAGTCAGCCAGCAGCGAGCTGAGCCTGCTGAAAACCACTGAATCAGGCCAAATCAGGTCTCCTAACTGGCTGACTGCCCAAACACTGCTGTTGGGGCAAGGATATAAGCAAAATTAAGTGGCTACGGACACAGCAGAACAGAGCATGAGCTTCTAGTGTTATACACCTGCATGTTCAGGGATGTTGAATTAGAGCCCAAGTTATAAGGAGCATGTTTTCTGCACAGACTCACATGGCCATTAACTAGTTATTCCCTCCTTTACCATCACCCCATCCCCTCAACTCAGCCACATGATTTCCTCTTCTCTAGTCTATCCCAATGATATTGCTTCCTTCATTAAGTATCACTCCCTACCACCCTAAATTTTATGTATGCCTTAGTGAGCACCAAATTGCTTCAAATACCTCGTCTCCCCAAGGTCACTCTGATTATTTTTTGACATCTCACTCAGCCAATACCCACCTCCTCTTATGCCTCATGACAACACTGATCTTGTTCTTAGGGAAAAAGGAAAGAAAGCAAAAGGCACTCTTTCACCCTTTTAATTTACAGCATCCCACCCCTTTTAATTTGCTCTGTGTGCAGTTCCAATCTTCAGCTTTCAAAGAATGAAATGAATTGCTTCCCCTCACCACCACCAAGGCTCTCTGCCTTCCCTGGCTTAAATTCCCCATCCAGGCTCCTGTTCCTTATCAGGTACTTCTTTCCTTTCACCCACCTTCTACACTGGAAAAATGAGAATTATATTAACTGAAGCATTGTTCTCTTCCTGATGTCTGTGTTCAAAAGGGGTACCACAGTAAGCATGGTAGCTCCCTCCTTTTATACCACAAGTCTTCTCAGAAGCCTTATCTCCTGAAGTAAATCCCAGACTCTCACCACCTGAAGGAAAACAGCTGGACAAAATTAGCTAGTTAAAGCAATAGGCATTATATTAGTATGGTCTTAGTCTAAAAATTCTCAATTGTTCACATATAAAATAAGTTGACAGCAAAAATACACAAAGAGGTAAAGGCCATCACAAAGTAAAAGTAGCAAATACTAGATAATGTAGACTCAGAGATGGCAAACTTTCAGGTAAGCAGATGGTACTAGACTTCTCTGCACAGGAAACCCTCTGGCAGGGCCTACAGAGCTCTAAGGAAGCAACTACCCTCACACAGATGTTCTGTTGAAACATGCTACCACATTTCCATAATGCTATTTTACTCCCCCAGCCAGAGTTGCTTTGCACATCCCAGAAGCAACACTGCTTAAAATACCATCTTGGAAATTCACACATACTGCTCAGATCCATCCTCCTGCTCCACCTATAACTGTTACCATATAGCTATATGGCAAAACCTGATACCTATCTATCAATGCATTTAAAAATAGTAGTTAACATTCATGGTACCATAAGTCATGCACTAAAGTGCATGGCAAAGGGCTTGAAAATGAAGAGGGGTAAAACCCCGGGATCTACCATATGAGATTGATACAAGCTCCTCACTATAGGGGAACAATACTACTAGGGGTGTGCAACTTAGTCCAAACACAGATCTACAGCAATTTCTCTTGACTTGCTCCTCTAGCAAGAAACAGTTATACACAACAGTCCTGTCTGCTACAGCATCAGTGCTAGACAGCTTTACTATGGCACAGGAGCAGCATTTGATTTGTCTGAAAGACACAGATGAGCACCTTATATTGCAGGACCAGCAGGACCACAACAGCCAGCAGCGCTCCTGTCCTTCTATGTGGTAGTAGTTTAAAACATAGGCCTGCTTCACAAAAGCTGGAAGAATTATGGGGCAACAACAGCTGAAAAAACTAGTGTGAACTCAGAATAACAATCGCTTTCACAAGTTATTTTGTGATGTGCCGTGAGAAAACCCCTGATAGGGCAGGAGCTACAGTCATTGTTCTGTTAAGCACAGTCGTTAGGTATTGCAGGGGAAAAAAAACAAATACATATAGCACTTATACTGTGATTCAAAAGGATTTCATACAAGAGGACACAGACTGCAGTGGGGATATACTTTTAACAGTAAAATTAATCAAAATAGAAATACTCTACAAAGATCTTCTCTCATACAGCACCACTAGGACTGGCTACAGGTAATGAGCAGCAAAGCTTTGCTTCTCATTGCTTGGTAAAATCAGCTAAAATAGTAACTAAAGATAGCGCAACAAAATACTTGGAAATCATGACATGTGGTCTAATCTGCACTGTACAACAGAGCAAAACTGTATCGCTTTATTCCCAGAGTTCTTTAATCTTGTTGATAAAGCAGAGGATGAAAGACAACTGTGTGACAAGTTATTTAGCCTTCCTTTTAAGGTAGGTGCTTTTAAGAAGTTTCCATATTAAATAACCCACCCTGCTCATAAACTACACAGTTTTGCTTCAAGAGGCAGATAATTTGGTGTTCAGGGGTTTTTTTTCCCTTTTAAAAAAGGCCAGGAAAAAAAGCAATACTGGATTAGTAACTCTTAACCCAAACCATGTAACAATGCAAGGCTCACACTGCTCCGTACATTTATGAATATGGAAAGCAGATTTTTGCACATCAGAAGAGAATACAGCCCCTATTACAGAATCACAGAAAGGGTGAAGTGGGAAGGGACCTCTAGAGGTCATCTGCTCCAACCTCCTGCTCAAGCAGGGACACCTAAAACCAGTTGCTCAGGACCACGTCCATAGAGCTTCTGAGTATCTGCAAGGATGCAGCTATCATTGCCATAAATAGCGCAGTGGACTTCCCTCGTATATAAGAAAGCTGCAGAGAATGAGTGATAAGCTCCACTCTGAAAGACACCTTCCCAACTGCAACTTCTTTCCCACTGGGAAAACAATACTGTTGATAGCCAGCTAAGTTAGCAAAATTCAGCACGTAGTTTAAGAAATGACTGATCCACAAACAAGGTAAGAATGTTAGCATCATGATGGAAAACACAACAGAATGCAAGTATAAAAGAGGAAATTGTGATGTGTAAACTGCTCTTACACATTACAATGAAGTCAGCTAAAGATGACTTGGCATTCTTCAGGAACTGCTAAGCAAATGTTTTTTCATATACATCTGCAATAAAAATATTGTCAGGATACAAGTGAAACAAAATCTAGCAAATAAGCAAAGTTTCAGTAGTACATACATCTAAGACTCTAGTATAGTAGAGCATCTAGTATGTACATCCAGAACTATCATGGATTTTTTCATAAACCTATAATAAAACTAACACATTAAAGTAAAGCAATGCAATGTTGATTAATAGCTATGAATGCCATTTCCAGTATCAGTGAAATACTTTAATATTAAAATCTTTTACAGACTACATATTCAGGCTTTAAGATGTATGCAACAACAGATGAGCTGGAGACAAACTACTCTTGACATGACCAGGACAGAAAATACATGAAGTGCTGCAGCCTAAAACCTGCATCGAAAATAATGGAAGAGGTGGGGATATAAAATCTCAGCAATTTGATCTCTGAATTTTCTTCAGCAGAATCTCAGATTTTTCAGATAGATTTATGAGCAGCATATAGCAAACAATATTATCTTTCTCTGTTAATTTACTTAATACAATCACATATACACCCAACATGTAAAGTCCAATTTCTTCCTTCTCTACCACCACTGTTGTCAACTTTCTGAATTCCCAGCAATAAAATGCAGCCCATGGACAGCTGTAGTCTTATGCTTGATTCCTCCAAGATTAAATTAGTATCTGTTTCATTAGCTCAAATTATTATGGCAACTTCCTTACCTCTTCACAAAAAAAAAAGAGGCAACTTCCTTAACAAATATAACAGTACATAATTAATAAAGAGATGACTCAAGACATCATTGTTGATTTGACTATGGAAAGTCTGGAACTAGCAAACAACCCACAACTTTTTCCTTCACTGGCTGTAGGCAACAAAATCATGCTTGTTTTGAGAAGCTCAGACCTAATACTTTCAAACACATTGGTCCAGAGTAAAAAAGCATGCAGCCCCAAGATCAAACCAGGAGATCCAACTCTTTATGACGCAAGGTCCAATGTGAGCTCAGGCTCAGCTCCAAAGCCAAACAGCTACATTACAAGAGGATAATCTTGTGAGCCACAAAAGGCAAGAAAAGGAATGAAATTGCTGAGACATTAACTTAATTCACATGCAAATCAAAAAGGCATAGAATCTGAGAAAAAACAGTGGAGTTGTAATATGCTGACTCAGTAGGATCAAGAATCAATCCATTCCAGGAATCAACTATTTTCCTACCTTTTACATTTCAGGCCACCAAGGACTCACTAAGCTGGTAAACACATTAATCCTCAGTAAATAGCCTAACTGGCTAGGCTCTGCACAAGCCAGCAAGTAATTGCTGTGGTTTTCCTGCTTGAAGAACCTCTGTGTATGCTAGAGGATGCCAAACACATACCCACAGCAATTTTATATAGAAAGACTCTATTTCTGATTAATGCTGTGGCAAAGGGTCACATCCTTGCAGCTGTTGTCATGCACAGAAGTTAATATTAGTTGGAAGTTTTTTCCAACCCTAAAGTAAAGATACCGCAAAATTAAGCACACGGACTAAGAAACGGAAGCTTAACTCCCTCCCCTATAAACATTATGTCACCTTCAGTTATTATGATTTTGGATTCCAGAGAGAAGGGGTGGAAGAAGAAATAACACAAAACATGGTATTTAAGACAGATGTCAAAGCCTAAAGCAGCTTTCCTTCTTGAGGACTGAAGTTTTATGGAGGCTTCTATTTACTCTCACTCCTTAAAGTTCAGTCATTCTTAATGGGTTAAAAGAAGATGAAGCAATATTAGCCACCCACCAGCACAATGTGTTTTGGGACCACACCTAATCTTTGTGGGAGAAAGGCTGAGGCAACAGTTATCTGTGATCTGAAGAACAGCATGACATAAAGGAACAAAAGAAAAACTTCGAGGTTACACTTCCATCCAACTCCTCCTATGCTTCCCTTCCCAATCAGCTTTCTAGTCTCCACATAGAAGAGAAGATGGTGATGCCGATTTAGATGTCACAACTGGATAGCACTTCCCACCTTTACAGCTCTGCTTTATGTCAACTACTGAGCACTGAACTGAAAACTGCAGGGTCAAATTGCTATAAATAACTAACCAATTCTACAAAAAGGAGGGCTAGAGAAGAAACCGAAAATAAAACATAAAACCAAAAACCATCCGCCACAAATGGCTTTGAACAGTTTGATGTAAATATAAAGCTTTCTAACTCTCAAAGGGCATTCTATTTTAAGCATTACTGAACCCACCTGAAAGCTGGTGAGGCAAGGTTATGGTTGATGCTGTTTAAGGCAACTTGGAAGAACTCAGTCTGCAGAGGTTCCAGAATTTCTTGCTAGTAACAGAAGTCAGATAGAAAAATGAATGTGTGAAGTATGAAATTTAAGGGATATTTTAATTGTTTTATACTTTCACATGTTCTCTAGTTACTAGAACACTAGACAATATTACTTGGTTTGCTTTTTTCTAAAAGTTCCATATTACGAATCCTTGAAGGTTCAAAACAAGCCTGCTAGGAAACCAAAATGCAACTTACTCAAAAACTATACATGCAGCTTTGGAGATAAAGCTTGTTACTGGTTTGTTTACTTGTTACTGAATGAAAGGAAGTTCTACAGATATTTCCTTGAGACCTTTTTCCTTTTAAACTCAAAAGGCATTTGAAATTCTCCCAGGATCACAACCAGCAACCATGAAAAGTTGAAAAAGATCACCATTGGAGCAAGTCCAGAGGAGGCCACGAGGATGAACACTGGGGCTGGAGCACCTCCTGTATAGAGACAGGCTGAGAACACTGGGGCTGTTCAGCCTGGAGAAGGGAAGCTGCATGGAGACCTCAGAGCAGCCTTCCAGTATCTGAAGGGGGCTTACAAGGATGCTGGAGTGGGACTCTTCGTTAGGTACTGTAGTGTTAGGACAAAGGGTCATAGGTTCTAACTGAAACAGGGGAAGTTCAGGTTAGATATAAGGAAGAAGTTCTTTACTGTGAGGGTGGTGAGGCACTGGAATGGGTTGCCCAAGGAAGTTGTGAATACTCCATCCCTGGCAGTGTTCAAGGCCAGGCTGGACGAAGCCTTGAGTGGCATGGTTTAGTGTGAGGTGTCCCTGCTTATGGCAAGGGGGTTAGAACTAGATTACCTTAAGGTCCTTCCATACCCAAACCATTCTGTGATTCTACTAAACTGCAATCTCATGCTCCGGATTGACCAGGTGACTTGTATCACCATCTAAAGCTCCCAGCCCAAACTAAAGATTGCATTTACTTTGCAGTGCTTGAAGTTTCTCCTGCAAGTGTTCCTGCAGGTTACATTACCACTAGAAACGTCACATATTTCATTGAGCATAATGACTCAGGCATCTTGCCAAATTGACACGAATATGTCAAGCCTCATTTTTCTTTGTAATAGCAGTAGACTGGATGATCCAGTCCCACTGTAGTACAACAGCCAGAAGCTATTCTGAGGAGAAAAAATATATCTAAAGGGGGGAGTAGGGGTGTCAAGCAAACAGCTATTGCACAACTGCAATAACATATCCAGCTGAATAAAATTAGTGCTCAAGTGATTTATAGAAACCAAAATAAACCTATCAAAAACTACAGATGCATAAAAAAAAAAAGCCCAGGAAACACAAAGACCTGGGTTTCATATGTAGTGTTAGTAACATGATCTCAGCAATTCTGCTGTTTCCCAACACCGTACAAGAACAAAGTCACCATTAGGCATCTGACTTCGTAAGTCAATAAACTGTTCCCACTGCCTACTCTGGCCAGCTAGCAGCTGTCAAACATTGCAATGCCAGCACAGGACTGAGTAAAAGCCAGCCCGAAAGATTCCAGGTTCTCTTCCATCCATGTTTTTTTGTTGTTCTTTTTTACATTAAGTAACACCAAGAATGATGAGTCAATGGGAAGGTTTTTTGTTTGGTTTTAGGTAGCGTTTTTCAGTGAGTTGTGGTAACGTTTTCATAAAAACAGCTTCCTTTGATTATCAATACAACTTTGAATGACTATGAATGATTCCCAAATGTTGTGTTTACCAATATTACTACAAGAAAAAGCTGAACCACTTTCATAACAAGCTGTTCACAAAAGCTTCCAGTAGAATACCACTTACCTCATTGGTTTTAAAGTTTCATCTGCAAGCACTGAAATGACAGTAGTGGCAACTGATTATGCACTTCACTGAGCAGTTTATAGATGTCCTAAATACAGATACCTTGTTATCCTTCCACAGGTGTCACTTCAGTGAGAAAGTTTGCAGATATTGCATAAACCAAACATTTCTCAGTTATCAGGGTGACGTTATAGCAGTGCAGTTAAGTTCCCTTCCATCATCTGGGATGTGAACTAGTAATTAATGTCACATAGAAATAGGCATGTGTAACATTCATCCTCTATGAGCTGCACTGATTTGAACCATTTTAACAAGTATAATAATTCACAGATCCAACTTGACAGTTTTGAAGTACACAAACCAGTTTTAACAGTCCAGAGTAACAACTGGTTAAAATAATGCATAAGATACAGCGCTAAAACTAAAGTTAAACATATGTTTTAATTCTTAGCACTGTTTTCCATTTGTTTTGATTTTTTTCTTTTTAGTGGAAAATAGCTGTTTCACAGACCCATCAATACTTTAATTGCCATGGATTCCACTGTTTCTAGAAGGTGGAATTAGTCACAAAAGTAGAAAGCTGAATTCCTTGAATATGCTTTATAACGTCAGAATTCCATGATGCAGAAGAACTCACTTGCCCCTCTGCAGTATTGTCTTCTCCAAAACACTATGTATTGCAATTGAGAATTCAATACATGTGTTACTCTAACTTGGAGAACACTCTCCACTCAAAGAGAAGCCGACAGCAGCAGAACAGATGCCTTTGGAAACTAAAGATGTGTGATTACAGCACTGGGAAAACAGACACATGCTTGCATCATCTGTGATTATTAAGTTTAGAATTAAACAGTCTTCAGTGTTTCCAAGATAAACCTGATTAACAAGAGATTCAAAAGGTCACTAGAAACATGGGGTTTAGTCAAACTAATTCACACTTCCATGTTTTCAGGACTGAATTTTCTTCTTCTTCGGAGAGCAGAGGAAAGGAAGAATATTGAATCTTATGCAGAAAAATAACTCCCCTCTTCTCTGAGAAGCATCTTTCCCATGACTTGGGCCATCTCAAATAAGCCCAGAGAGTCACAGAGTTTTCTTCAAGTTGTTTTTTTTAAAGCATAGACCAAATTTTATTTCATAAAAGTAATGACAACAAGCAGGAAGCACATGGACCAGAAAGTCAGCTATGGATTACGATTTTGTTTATATATACATCAGAAAGGATGCAAGTGTCTTGAAGCAAAAGCAGATCCCCTAACTTGAACAGGGAAAACAGTAAACAGCACTTAAAATGCAACACATTTGTAATGATGGTACCACATCCAGAAAACTCAGCTGAGAAGACAGTGCATATTGTAAGCTATTCTTACTGGCCAACAAACCTAAACCACAAGCACAACCCAGTGTATTCAGCACAAGTTTACTTACCTGGCAGGATATTCAGAGCAAGAACATGGCAGATGTGATCTTCCCCATCCCAGCAAAGGATTTAAGGGATATGCCACTCACATGGACAAGATGTTTTTCTTACCCTTCATAAGCACATTAAGTTTGATCCAACAAAAAGTAAAAGGGATTAGTTTGATTTACCATGGGCAGTCACCTGCTCATAAGTGGCCTGACTACATTTAGAGGACGTCAGCAGGCCCAGAGACAAATGGTAAATTACTGGGAGAGAGGAACTACTTAATGCAGCTTGCCTGTGCAAACTTCAAACGCCTCGCTGGCCTACAAACAGTGCTAAACCTCAGCAGAAATTAATGTCATCTTGCAAAAGTCTTCCACGTTACTACCAGCACACATTAAATGTGAGAACTGCCATTTCTGCATGTTGGTGTTAATAGACACAAAGTAATCTCATTTAAGAGCTCTTTAAATCTTTATACAGCAAGAAAATACTTTCATCTTGTGCACTCCCTCAAAGCTGTGATTTTGCTCATGCCATACTGATTATACATAACTTTAAGCCAAATGAAAACCTTCAACTTGCTCTCTCAAAAAGAATCATACAAAATAGCTACCTGCTACTGCAAGCCTCAACAGCAGCAAGGAGTTGGGGAAGCGTTTACAAAATCCTCTGATGGTTTAAGAGGTGACTAACAAGTAAATAAAACATAAAACATGAATGAAACAAACGCCAAATGACATATGTAAGGTGATCTAGTTCATGGGTTTATATCATATTAAAAAACAGTAAATAAAGGCAGCAAGACAGTCATAAATATGATTCAACATTTGGACAAATAAATCCCATGATTCAACAGTTGTGCAAAGTTAGCAGAACTAATGTAGCCCCATACTTCATATGCTAACAGCCTTTAGCTTTCTGTGCCAATGAGCCCTACCATCTCAGTAATTCCACCCATTACTATTGGCATCCCATAAAACCCAGCAGTTCCCTGCCACATCATTAATTTCTGATCACCCTTCTCCAGTAGTCAGTGAAGAACAGAGGGTACATGCTGTAGCTGATTCAGAGCAGCACTTGTGCAGATTGACCAAGCAGGCTAAGTATCTTGGGCTCATAGCTGTGATCCCTCCTTCAGCATCGTCCCTAATTAAGGTCTTTCTCTTTCACCCAGCACTGAGATATGCACAAGATACAAAACATACTTATTTCGACACATTACCCTTTGCTTCTGATAAACGTTATGGGGGAGAAAGAAGGAATACAGAACAGAACAGGGTCAGCGAGTGCTACAAGCAAATACAAGGCACAGCCACAAACTTTGCTGGCTTAGGAGACAAGGCTAAAGTTACCTTTGAAAAGCAGCCTCTTAGAAAATAAGGTTAATAAATAGCCTAGAACTTATCTTCTCAATTTTGTTTTTCAAGTTCTATTTTAGAAACACCAGTGTACTTGGTTGGGTTACCAGGTACCGTACAATGGAAGTTACCAGGCATTTTTGAGAATACCAGATCTTTCTGAGTTCTTCAAACACTAAATAATGACAGAGAACCTCCATATCTTTGAGAGATCAGATGAAGATACATAATTTGCTCTGCAGAGGACACTATATCAGATGATATAAAGACATAAGGAACCAAAGGTTACAAATTTTATAAGCAAACATATGACAAGAACTTAGCAGTTCTCAAAGCTTTTCCCAATATTTGCTCCTGATGAATAAGTGTGTGCAATCTCAACGCAACAGGTTAATAAAGTAAAATCTATTTGTTGGATTTGAAGAGAAACAGCAGAAGCCGTATTGATCAAATAAAAGGTAAATAACTACACTGTAAATGCAGGTATTTGGGAAAAGTTGCAATCATACAGAACATCTGGAACCCTCAGACTTTTTATTTCAAGGTTTGGGGCAGCAAGGGAAAAGTGCTTAAACCTCAACATTCCCCTTACTACCTTGCTGGCCTCACATTCTCCTCTCTCCAAACAGTTAACTTGCAACAAAACTCTCAATGTTAGTAACAAAGTGATCACGTAGTTACTGAATCAGGAGAGATGACAGCTCCCACTTCAGCTTACAGCTGGAAATGGAGGTGAAAGAACAAATCTCACATGCTGTATCCAAACACATACCCTCAAGTTCCCACTTTGATAGCCTGAATAACTACTGTGAGAAACAGCTGCCTACCCATCCACCCAGACTCAATACTCAACCATACTGAAAGTGGACTTTACAGGCATCTTAGGAAAGAACGTGAGAAGACGGGTGTTACAAAACTTTTCCTCTTTGCCCATATTGTGTGTGTGTGTCTTTGCCCAATGTGTGTGTGTGTACACACACACACACACATTATATCACTAACTTGCAATTAGTTTGACATACATTCAGAAAGGAAAAACTCCTTAGCTCAGAACTAGCTGAGTAGGATCAATATGTTTGTATTTCCTAGAGGAAATTGAGAAGACCAGTAGATGCGGGAGCTCTTAGAGTGCAATATGCCCACAACTAGCCATAATGCTTACTATTGCCTACACTCCTACCACCATCAAGCAACCTACACTTATGCTAAAGTTCCTTTGAGATTTTAATCTACAAAACTCCAAATGAACCAAAGTGCTACTGCCTCCCACCCACCAGTAGCTGGACTAAATCCAGCCAGCAGACTTCCTGCAGTTTTCCCACGCCCGATTGTTTTCCAGCATGTAGACAAAGTGTAGATCATGCAGAAAAACAACAAGTTAAAACTTTTCCTTATTATTTTCTTTTTAACTGGGAAGGATAAGAAACGGAGAGCACCAGCTCTCAACTCCTCTCTTTCATTATACAGGAAATACTTTGACAAACTGGAGTGCAACAAGATAACTTGAAGCAAGCAGTATTCTACATATGATGTAGGCTGCTCAGCAGATGGGGGGGGAGGAAGGAGGACATCTAGACAGATGGTCTAGAATTTGCATTTTGTAATTTGAAGATGGAGGCATTTCTCAGCCTACAATACAACACACTAATTTCAGCAGAGTCTTAGAAATAATATAAGAGGGTACCTCTCCCACAATCCAATACAACTCTGGGAGAGATGCAAATTGAGTTTAAGGGCATAATGTGGGGACTCCTGGAGAAATAGAGAGTAAACTGCCATTAGTCTTCAAGGACCAGCATCATTTCTCAAGCCTCTTCTCAAAAAGATGAATGGAAAACTCCAGAACAGAGAACGGCATGTGGCTACTAAAAGCTCCAACTGAGAAAAGTCTTTAGATAAAGATGGGGAGTGCTCTTGAAATAGCTTCAAGAGTTGAAGACTGGCACCAAGCAGTTACAGCTTCTTTGCCCTAGACATACCAGATATTTCTGAACCCTGACTAGGCACATACTACACCTGCCCATTTCAGCTCTGTACATGTGTCACCAGGAGGACCTGCATCTTCAGCACGTTGCACCCTAAAAACCTCTTGCTTCCAAGTCAGGCACCTCAGCTTAAACTCAGTGCCCAGAGCCAGACTATGAAGTCTACTCTGAAGACAGGCTCAATTTCATGCAATGAAAAACTGGACAGAGTAGGAGCTGGGGCCAAGCCACTGCACTGGCTCCTGATTTTTCAGCAGAAAAGAACTAGGTTCTTAGAATCACAAATAGCAAGTAGCCTTAATAGTCTCAGAATAGCAAACAGTCTTAATTACACTAATGAGCTGTGCCTCAAGTAAAGGTGGGAAAGGAAGGGCAAAGAGTTTTATGCACTTTTGTACTTGATGGCATAGCAGAGGATAACAGGAGACACTGATACCCCTGAGTAAGAGGTTAAATTATCTCTGCTGCCCACTTCTACTATAACTAATTAAGTCATAGACCAGAGAAGATAAAGGTATTCAAAAGTATATAAAGCTTTTCATGTTTCTCTGAAAGAAATAAATACAGAATTTAAAAGAAGAAATTAAAACTGAAAGCTCTTCAGAATAATTTTTGCTACTTTCACCTCACCTCCTAAGAGTAGAGACAGCAATACTGCTGTAGAGACAACCATATATTAAGCAACAGAAGTAAGAGCACCTTTAGACTACTGCCATACAGCTGCTGACCCAAAACTGAACATGATCAGGCTGCTTGGCAGTATCTCTGCATAACACAGGAGCCAATATTCCTTAACTTCACAGAAACAAAGTCAATGGCATGATTTACACTGATGTACATATACTCACACACAGAGGCCAAGGCAGTCAAGGTAGTCAGTTGTAGTAGCAGTACCTGCTATCAATGTGATGACATGAGGGTTATATTGGGGGCTGTTTTTAAGCTTAAGCAGGAGATACGACTTACAGGAATACAGAGGAATTTAGCAGCTGAAGATATAGCTCTGCAAATTCTGAAGGACTGAATTGGTGGCACAACAGTAGTCCAAGTGCTGTTAAAAAGTGACGTTGCAGCTTTGAGCTCATAAAATTATGTTGCCTCTAAGATTAATGTACTTTTACCACAGGAACAATCTTAACTTTTGTCAAGTAATATAAAGAGCAGCTGCTTGATACACCATTAAAGAAGCCAGTCTGATCAATTTTCATTTTGCAGATAATCTTATTTTTTTAAAAAATAATAAACTGAGGAGATTACAGAGCATCTACATCCTCACTTGTTTGCACTAGATGCCAAGAAACGGTAAGAATATATTGTTCTCCTTCCAAAGCTATCTTTCTGACCTGCTACTGAAAATTAAAACACGTAGAGAGCTGGAAAATAACTGGGTAGTGAGAAACACCTGAAATGTTTCTGTGCAGCAGGGGAGATGCAGATGTTTTGGAGAAGTAACAGTTATCTATAACAACGTAACAAATTTTGAGTGAGGCATCAGTTTGCTTGGCAGGATGTGTCTTCCAAGCTGTGCTGCTCTCATTCCAGAATCTCCGCAACATCCTATTTGAAATGAAGAGAAATTCATCTTTGGGAAGTGCAGTAGATTTTTAAAAAGCATGTATATGCACATATCTTCACAAGTCCTGGACTAGTCTCTTCCACTTTCCTCCCAGAGGCAAAATGTTGTGGTACACCTCTCCAACATTGCTAACCCATTCCCCATTATCCTGCAAGCACAAATGAAGAGCTTACTCATTTTTAGCTGTTTCTTTCATGGGTATTAACTTGCACTGCTGCCCATTCATTTCCCAAAATACAAACTGCCGTTTTACTCCAGATTTTAACCATCTTCTTACAAGAAGGTTGTTTTTCTTTGGAGGATGGACAAGGACACTGTAATTCTTGAAAAATATACTTTAGACTATCAGGAAGAGAGGGAGATCTCCCTACTTTTCGATGCCTGGAAGGTGAGAAGAAGGACAAGAGCAGTAAAAAAAGACAGCTTAATGGAAGATGTGAAGTTAATGTTGCCAAGAGCTAACAATAATAAAAACACTCAAGAAAGCCAAGGGGGCCTAGGAGAAGAGGTGAGAAAGCAGTGTGAGGAATACAGAAAACATCCAGTGAGAAACATTCCTTGTACACCTAACAGTAAATCACAGCTGCATGACAACCCTCTACCTACATCATTGCTATATTTTGCTAGAAGACAGAAACACAAATAAGCTCCAATAGCCTACTAAGCTCAAAATTTGAGGGGTAGGAGAAAATAAGCATTAAATTATTATAGCCTATATACCCAGGGAACAGCATAATAATGGTACGTGGGTTTAGATAATCTGATAGAGGTCAAAACCAGCATTCACAGAAGAAAGCACTTTCCTTCAGTCACTAAATCAATACCTGTCATTTCATGATCAAGTGTATACTTCATATGAATGACCTTCAATCCAATTTTTTCTGAAGTCCACAATTCTTGTAAATACAGTTTGTCAATCCATCAGCACGGTACAGATCTTAGACCACATTTTTCTTTGTATTCACAGTAGGTTAATTTCTCTTGATCTTCTGTACCATATCTCCTCAGTGCCATCCAAAAACAACACTTAAGTTGACCCTTGACTTTGCTCCTTGACAGTAAGCTGAATATTTCTCCCTTCTCAAAGTGAGGTAACAACCTAGAATTCACTACTGAAGATCCTATACTTTCTCAGAATACTGCCTGCCAATGTCCCCACAACCCAGGAGTAGGAACTCAACAACAAAAATGGCAACTCATATTTTCCTTTATGGAAAACAGTCACTCCATCATCTCAAAGCTAGGAAATGGCCTGTTGATACAACTATGTGGTAATAAGCCAAAAAAGCTCCTCCAGAAGCAAATCACAAAACCTGGGTTCACATTGATCAAAGTGGCATTCACACAAGTGTCTTACAAGCAGGTTAAACAAGAAGGCTTTGTCAGTAGTTCAGACTTGGCTGGAGTAACCCAGTGGTCTGCAGGGCTCAAACAACAGGAATAGGAGCTATTTTTGCTCAAATTTAAAAAAAAAAAAAAAAAATCAAAACACAACCATAAAAACCAAAACTGTACAGGAGAGAGGCAATTTTAGGTGGTGGGGTAGGGGAAGGTACACACATTNAAAGAAGTTTTTTTCCTAAAAAAAAAAAAAAAAAAAAAAAAATCAAAACACAACCATAAAAACCAAAACTGTACAGGAGAGAGGCAATTTTAGGTGGTGGGGTAGGGGAAGGTACACACATTCATAGTTAATGGAGAGACCACAGGAGAGTTAGCCTGTGTCTTAGTCTGCTGTTTAAGAGCAGATCCCAAACAAGCAAAACACATTTAGCTCCCATAGCTGCAAGTTACTGGTAATCCATGTATGACAGAAAAATAACGTGCATATCACTACTAAAGCCGTATCCCCAGTAATTACACTTAAAAAGGAAACCCAAAAAGGACACACATAAGCAGGTTAATCAACAGCATCACTCCAGACCTATCAGCATCAGTGAACTTCATTTTCTGCGGCCTGTCTATTGAGCAACACAAGGCAGAACAGTCACAGCTGGAGTTCTGAACATTTCTGAACTCTTCCTCCTTTTGTTGCACCTGTCTTCTATTTTAGAACCTGATTTTGAATGCATGTACCACAGTGATGGGGGGAGCTAAGAATTAAGATCATTAAAAAAAAAAGACAGTGAAAGATGAGAATTTCAAGGGCACATTAGAGAGTTCCTAAACCTACATCCTGTGCAACACTTAACCACACTAGCAATTAATGCCATAGACAAAAGAAGTTCTTGTTAAGTATTAAGCATCCATACACCTTCAGTTAGGGAGAAAGAGCTCATAAGTGTCACAAGGGATCCAACAGCAAAGATGCCTTAAGAAAAAAAATACCACAGTATTCAGGTAGTCTTCATAACTCATAACAGATGAGCAGAGAGGCACTTGCACCCTCTCTTTTTAATCTAGCTCAAATAACCTTTAAATAATTCTTAAGTCAACAGGATATATTTTAAACTGTTCTCAAAGGAAATGCCATCAGCATAAGTCACCTTTCTTTAAATTTCACTGTATTACTAATTTGAGTATGGAAGAGCTTATATTTTATCATCCATGATGGTCACATTTTCACATCTTGGATAGTGAGGAGAGCTCAGTCAGCTTCATTATGATCCAGGCACTATGGTAGGATTAAAGCATTTAAAGTAAGTTAACATAAAGAGCAGCTGCTTGACACATCAATAAAGAAGCAAGTCTGCTCAGTTTTTATTTTATAGATAATCTTGTTTTTTTAAAAAAATCTGATAAATTGAGGAGACTGCAGGGAATCTACATCCTCACTCATTTACATCGGAAGGAGACATAATGTAGAAAACAGATTTAAAAAACGAGGGTTGAAGGCTTCACACGACTTTGTCTTTAACATTTAGAGGTTTGTACTGCATGAAGCTTTAGGCAGCCCAAAAAGCTATCAGCAGCATGGCATTTACCCTTCTTACCCTTCATTACTATTTTACCTTCAATTTCTTCACACTGGCAAACAGTTACGGAAACTCAGACACCGGCATCTCCAACTGTCTGGATATAGCATTATAACAAGTGATTTTAAGGTACAGAAAAGGGGACCGTGCCATCTACACTAGTTCGGTGTCCTGCACATCACAAACTGACAGCCTCAGGATCACTGCATGAAGTCTTCGTCAGATCAAAGTTCTTGCTACACTATTCAGCGACAAGCAGCTAGTTTTGAGTAAGCACATAACATCTATAGAAAAGATGCAGCGTTTTTTCAGTCACATAATATTAACTCCACAAATGCTATAATTTAAACCCCCTCTTCCCACGACTGACCCTGGGAACCGGCTAGGATGAGAAAATAAGTCAGTATTTTATCCTCCCAGCCCTCTCTAGCCGGGAGGTTAAATTCACAGTGGTAAAACATGAAACCACAGCTACATATGGCAGCTGGAGGACACAAAGCTAGAACCCAGAAGTTGCCACTCGTTAGGAAGACAGAAGCACGTCAGAGAAAGGAGCGACAGGGATCCGGGAAGGACTTATTTCAAGGGATCTCCCTTCCACCTGGTCCAGCTCCCAAAGGGATCCGCTCGCTCTCCACCGGCAAGCCAGGCTCTTACCTGTGCCGGTGTTCGTCGTGCTCTTGCCCGTGAATGAGGAAGCCGCCGAGGTTCTTGCCCCCTTTGCTGGTGTCCACGTGAGGAATGAGCACATCCTCCAAGCCCAGGTCAAAGCGCTTGTGCTTCGAGGAGTCGGGGAGAAAGAAGAAAGCCCCGAAGCACAGGGTGATGAAGGCACTAAGAATCAGGAGCAGGATAAATTTTTCGGAGAGTCTCAAGGTAGCCCTGTGGTGCGGGAAGGCGGAGGCGCCCAGGTTCAGGGGGGGCAGCCTCCGCCCGGAGAGCGGCAGCAAGGCGGGAGTGGTCATCCTTTCGCTAGCGACCACCCCGCAGGGCACGGCTCATCCCTCAGCCCCTGCGGAGCGCCCCGGCGGCGCGGGCCCGGCTCGGCTCGGCCGCCTCCCGGCCCGGCGCGGGAGCTGCGGGTGGCTTCACCATCCTCCCCGAGGGCTCCGGGCCGCGTACTCCCTCGCCTGCCTAACCACCGCGGGGGGAACGAAGGGGAGGAGACGGGACCGGAGAAGAGAGGCCGAGCCACCCCAATGGCCGCCCCGCCTCCCGGGGAGCTCGGGCCGGGGCGCGGCCGCTCTACTACCTGCGTGTCCCTCCTTCCCTCCCTCCCTCGACCCGGGCCCGGTAGGGCCCGAGCGAGCGGCTCCGGTCAGCGGCGCTCCCCGAGCTCCGCAGCCGCTCGACTGCGGGACAGCAGCGACGAACGGCAGCTGGCTGCTGGAAGCCCGGCCTGACGCGCGGCGTCCCTCCGCCCGCGTCCCTTGAGCCGGGCCGGGCGGAGGCTCATCCCCGCCGCGCCGCCCCGCTGCGAACGGCGCCAGTAACGGCCACCGCAATTCCACTCCGGACCCTCTGCCCGCCCTTACGGCGCAGGCGCGGGGGTAGAAGCTGCGCAGGCGCGGTGAAGAAAACGAGGTCTCCGGGAAGCCGATGCCAAGGGAGCCATGCCCCCTTCGGTGGGAGGAGCGGGGATAGGGGCGGGGCCTGGCGGCGAGCGCGGCTGGGGCAGTGACGGGGACGGGGATGGGGACGGGGACTGGAACGGGACCAGGGACGGGACGGGACAGGCTAGGCTAGGCTGCAGGAGGAAGGGTTTTGCCGGGTCTGGCCTTCTTTTTTGTCCCGTCCCTACCCCTCCGTTCCCCGGCGGCTCGCTGTTGCCCCCTGCGGGAAGCGGTGTCTCGCCGCACCGCTGCGGCCTGGCCGGTGTCGCTTTCGGCCGCCGTCTCAGCCGGGTCGGCGATCCCGGTGCGGGGTGGCAGGTCTGGGAGCAAAACCCGAGGTGTTCCTTGGAAAACATCGCGCACACCTCGCTTAGCGCGGGTCCGCGTAATTGTCCCGGGGACTTCGCAAGATAGGGCCCAGTTGGGAGTAATGGTTGTCTCTGGCAGGAGAGACACGTAGCAAGGGAGCAGCACGGAGCTCTAGTGTGAGCATGTACCCTGATACCCCACGGAGGTATCAGGCTGTGCCTTCCGCGGTGTGGTTGTTTTGGTTTACCTGAGGGGTGTCAGAGCACACTGCCAGGGACAATGCCCTGGGACTGCGGAGGTACTACAGCAGAGTCAGCTGTAGTGACCTCAACCGTTGGAGCTCCCCAGCCCTTCAAGCCGCTTTGAACCTATGGGGTGATGATGTTAACGCAGAAGTGCCGTAAGAAGGCATGTAGATGAAGTTGCAGGCAGAAAATACCTCCCATACAGAGACAGCTTAAAAACGCTGGGGCTGTTCAGCCTGGAGAAAACCTGCGTGGAGACCTCAGAGCAGCCTCCCAGTATCTGAAGGGGCCCTGCAAGGGTGCTGAAGAGGGCCCCATCAGGGACTGTACTGACAGGACAAGGGGTGATGGGTTCAAACTGAAACAGGGGAACTTCAGGTTAGCTATAAGGAAGAAGTTCTTCCCTGTGAAGGTGGTGAGGTGCTGGCAGAGTTTGCCCAGAGAAGCTGTGTCTGCTCCACCCTTGGCAGTGTTCAAGGCCAGGTTGGACAGAGCACTGGGCAACATGGTCTAGTGTGAGGTGTCCCTGCGCATGACAGGGAGATTGGAACTGGATGATCTTAAGGTCCCTTCCAACCCAAACCATTCTATAATTCTATGAAAACGTATCTGAATTACCCCTTACAAATATTAAATGTGATCATTTTACCCTACTCGATCGTGGTTGATGCCTGCACACATGCACAAGGCAGAGTTCCCCAGTCCATAACGGTTTCAAGCAAAAGCAAAAGGAAAGGTTTAGTAAAGGCCTGGTCAAGGTAGCTGCAGGAATCACATTCAGAGGTGTTAAAAGAGCAAAAGCAGATCATAAGTTTGGGAGACAAGTTACACCTGCAACTCTTCTCAGAGTAGGGTGGTTTTTACCTGTTAAAGATATCACTGGAGCCTTGAGTACTCCTAGATTATGGAGAGCAGAGTGTGTTTAACAAACCTGGCAGACAAGACTGAATCCCAGCCAAGGAAACATAAAGACAGGGGAAAGGAGAGGTCAGTTCAGCCTGCTGAGCATGGAGAGGACTTCCAAGGGGCAAGGCAGTGTTCCCAGATTGTGGTAGGAGTAACAGGATGAGAACTGAATTCAAGCAGCAGGCAGCAGCTCCCTGTGGTGAATGAGGAATCCAGTCTGCAGGTGTGAATACACGAAGAAAGTGGAAGAGAAGGCATTGAGGCATGTGTCCTGCAGGCAGACAGCCGGCACAGAGCCAAAAGTGGCTGCCATTAATGCTGCCAATGCCCATGAGTGGGGTGCCCTTGATCGCAGTCCTAGCAGTTGCTGGTATCTGACCGGAGCAGGTTTGATAACGATAATACCAGGCCTTTAGGTCTGTTATCAGTCTTACACATTGCTTTAAGTGTTTTGAATCTGAGGGGAATTATGCTGGCCTGTGAAAAAAACATCTCAAGTCCAGCTGGACATGCTGAATTAATGAAGGTTAGTGCCCAGCTTCTGGTCTGAGTATGGTGTACTATGGAAATTAAGCCCTCAAGAAAGACTAATTTGGGAGGATTCCAAGGAAGGAAAGCAGCTGAGCTAGTAAAGCACTCTGATGGTCAATGGAGTGGCACAGGTCTGGGTGGGGCAAAAAATTCCAGATAAATAAACCCTTAGAGTCAGTCAGGTTATCTGAAGGTAACTGATCAAGGTGAAGGAAGCTGTATTCTGTATGAGATTAACTCTTTGATCACATGCTTCATACAGTACTCATATCCAAACTATGAATCACACCTTGCTGGATCTTTTTGCCTAACATACCAGAGAAAATAGCCTTTCCCATCTGTTCAGCTGGCTGAACTCTTCCATCAACTTAGGTTTTTGCTTCCTCTTCCCTGTTTTTTTAAATAGGGCCATGATAATGCTATGCAGCAGACAGCTGGACTCTGCTCACTGGTCTTGCACTAGTAAAAATCAGAATAAAGTGAGAAACTCTGCCATGAGGTAACAGAAACCAGAAAGCCAGTGTGAGGCAAAGATACCAAAGAGAGGATGTATATGAAATTGTATTATCAATGATACTACAGTGCACCCAAACCAGTACAGCAACCAAACCTAACATTTCATGTTGTTACTGCAGGATCAACAGGCTTCAACTGATCTGTTGGCCATTTCAGCTGCCTTGTAGTTTTGATCTGGTAAAGTAAAATATCTTCAAACATGTTCAAGTCTTCAGTTGTTAAATTGCTTTCACACAATGGGGAAAAAAAGAAAGATCAGTCCATGAAGACTTTTGTTCTTCAGTCTTTGCTCTTTGCTTCACTCTTCTCTGCAACTGCTAGTTTTTCTTTTGCTTTAAAAGACTGAGCAGAAGCTTCCAATTTCTTTATAAAAATGTATCTTTGTGTTTAACTCATTGCAAGGAAGTGACATTTCTGTAGGTTTTGTAGTTTATGATGACCTTTCAAATTCTAAAGCATCTGTGTCTAAACCATGATGAAGTTTTGTATTTCTTTGATTTTGTGCTTGTTTTGACTTCCCTACTCTTTACCAAAGTCGAAAACTAATTTTTCATCCTTTGGTTCTGTCATACTGGGTAATATGCATATCCCTCTAAGTCTGCCAGTGATTTTCCACACTGCAGTGTTGTTGCTCTGTAGCTGAACTACATTAAATATAGAACTATATTGAATTAGTTGCTTCTGCGGGCCTGTGCTACACTATATAGATTCTGCATCTATTAGTGCTTTCTCAGAGATGCCCAGAACATTCTCAGAAGTGTCCTGCGATGAAACCTAAGGGTTTTCACAAGAACCAGGAACTTTCTGTATTGCCTGCCTTGTCTTTGATTAACTACTAATATAAGTGGGAGCTTGTGGTGAAGAAGTGCTTGCTCGTCAGCACTAAAGTCACTGTATTTCTACAAACCAACATTTTTGAAAGTTATTAGGGTAGTTCACATCTTTCAAAGGTAGAAAAAGTAAGTCCTACTGAAGTACAGATCCTGCCCCTCTACTCTGCTCTCATGAGACCTCACCTGGAACATTGTGTGCAGTTCTGGTGTCCTCAACAAAAAAAGGGCATGGAACTGTTGGAACAAGTCCAGAGGAGGGCCACAAGGATGATCAGGGGACTGGAGCATCTCCCATAGGAAGACAGGCTGGGAAAGTTGGGGCTGTTCAGCCTGGAGAAGAGAAGGCTGCGTGGAGACCTCAGAGCAGCCTTCCAGTATCTGAAGGGAGCCTATAGGGATGCTGGGGAGGGACTTTTCATTAGGGACTGTAGTGACAGGACAAGGGGTAACGGGTTCAAATTTAAGCAGGGGAGGTTTAGATTGGATATAAGGAAGAAATTCTTTCCTGTAAGGGTGGTGAGGCACTGGAATGGGTTGCCCAAGGAAGTTGTGAGTGCTCTATCCCTGGTAGTGTTCAAGGCCAGGTTGGATGAAGCCTTGGGTGGCCTGGTTTAGTGTGAGGTGTCCCTGCTTATGGCAGGGGGGTTGGAACTGGATGATCTTAAGGTCCTTTCCAACCCTAATTATTCTATGATTCTATATCCACATATTATTTCTTTCTTCTTGAAATGACTGCAGTGCTCCCTTGTAACACCACAGTCTGGGCACCAGGTCAATTGCAGTCATTATTTGCAAAGCCTTTTCTTCAGTTTTCTCCTAAACACTTTCCATTCTTTCCTCTGGCCCCCAGGTTGCATGGAAAGTCTGAGGCAACCCAAAACACCATTAACATCTCTTGAAGCTAATGGTGACTGAAGTCCCATAAGAACGCTCTTTGTGAAATCTGGTCTCTCGTTGCTCCTGTGACTGTCTCCATGTTTCTTATCCTGTCTCTCCAATCATTACTTCTTTGGAAGAGACTCCACCCCCAGCCAAGCTTTGTCACAAGACTTCAGTCTTTGGCCCATTTCCCTGCTCTATATACCTCTTCCCTGTTTTGCTGAATGTAGGTAAACATACATTTTAATATCATTTCTGTGTGGACAACTCATAAATCAACTTCTCTAGATCCCGTTTTGTTCCAAATAATCCTTAAACTTAGATCTTTATGAGGAAGACTAACCTTACTCATCCTCAGTGCAGCTATAGCAAGATTATTCTATGCGTGGTCCCACACTCTGAATTCTCCTTACATCCCCACATCCAGTTCTGAAATCACACCTTGTTGGTTTTTTTCTGTATATCATATCAAAGGTATGTACTTTCCCAGTAATTACTTCAGCCAAACTATTCCACGTAGGCATTGTCCTGCTTCCTTGTCTCTGGGTTCTCACAAAAGCAGTCTTGCACCTTTCAAGTTTATTCAAAGTGATTCTGGACACATAACCTTTTGGGTGCAATTTGCCTTGCTGTGTCACTTCAAACTTTGCATCATTCCAACCTTTCCTGAATGTGCCTTCCCCCTGTCCTAGTATTTCTGATTCATCACTAAGACACCACCTCCTCCTACATCAAGTTGGCCTATAATACCAGCCTCCAGCACCTATTTATTAATGTTTCAAGTACTTTCATGCTTTCTTGTATGCTTCCCTAAGGCATGAAAGGACTTGCACATCAAAAAGGAATTTGGGAACCGTGAAAGAGTATTAGAATATACCAGTAAATTTGCAGCTATGAAAACTGAACTTACTCCTGGCAGCTTCTGTACAGAGACACAAAATGGACATAAAATCAGATTGCAAAAGAAACTGTGAGATCTATGGGTGTGCAGTGGGATCAGCAGCAGCACTGTCATTCTTTAGCTGAGGAAGTGAAAATACATTTTCTGAAGATGCTCAGAAATAAGGGCTAAGAGCTTCATGACTTTAGGGCCTTGAGATCAAATAGTTGCCTATAGCATATGCTGGGAGGACCATCCTGAAATCACTGGAATCTGTTAAATGTATAGAAGAGACTGTGTAACAGGTTAAATATATCATTTGCATGGTGGTCAGGGTTTGCATATGATGAGACTTGATGACTGAGGTTGTCCCTGGAAATAAAAAACAATTCAGATGGACACAAATCTCACACATTGATGTTTTGCATCCAGGCACAATCTGCTTTAGAAGAAAAACAGGATTTATGCCCCATTTGTGCAATACTAAAAATAGAATTGCTAAGACATCTTTACGATAATGGAGATGAGAAATTTCTAAGTAAATAAATTATAGCTTCCCATTGCCAAGCGTTTATTACAGAAATGAGTCCCGATAAAGATGTTCAACATTATAAAAACCAAGTCAGAGTCCTCTTAGGAACATAATTTAAAAACATGTCCCCTGTTGCCACAGGATGGACAGCACGGAACAGTGGCACATCAATCAGTGTTTGAAAGGCTCATGTTTTCCTTAAAATTCCACCCCAGGTCTGGTAACCACTACAGGAGATCAAGCAAATCACCTTCATATTTCATAGTGAAGTCTGCTTCCGTTCTGGAGGGGGCAAGTTAAAATTTGGCTAGAAGAGACATTTGCTCCCTTACAGCTATGTTTTGGAATATCTGCATGTCCGGGTTCCTCATGTTCCTCATGCCTGTCTCATTGAGCCTCCCTGCAGGCATATGGGTCCAACTTCACTGATTGCTTTTAGAACCGGGGGTTAGAAATTACAAAGCCACATGTTTTATAATTGCAAACTCACTGACTTCTCCCAGTCTTGTTCAATGGTCTTCTCCTTCCCAGCAGGGCCCATCCGTCACTAACTTCATGTTTTATCGAGATCCAGTTTTATTCTTTCCTTTCAAGTGATTTTATTCTATATCTGTATATTGAAAGATATTTAAAAAAAAAAAAAGATTTCTAGTATAAGAAAATCAGTCACAAATACATAGAAAGCTGAACAGCGCTTGCATATATTGCCATTTGACATTTTATCATTGCATTGTTGATAGTTCGGTATTATCTTCATTCCACTCTAAAAGAGCATTTGAAAGACATTTCTCTTTAAAAGAGAAAAAAACCCAAAAAACCCAAGAAAGAAAGATGGACATTCAAGTCTGAACAGCCTTAGAACTACAACAAGCTGGTAAGGCAGTCCTTTGGAAGCATATTTTTCAGGTAAACTATTTTCATTCAACTCATGCTGCTGAATTAGACTTAGTTCATGCACAGTCAGTGAAGAATTCTGCTGTTAAAGGAGAATATACCACTTGATATGGTATATTCACAGATGTGGTATATAACAGAGCCAGCTCTCATATTAGCAGCTCCTTTCATTAGCCCACCCATATGTCTGGAGGGAAAAAAGGCTCTCCACAAACATAAACTCTCTCATGCTATACCTATATTACCATTATACCCAGGATCTTGTAGGCTAGCTCAAGCTTGAGGATGGAGTTAAAAGCATCAAGGCAAGTTGACCAGATACAATGGCTGCCATTTAGTGTGATATGCCATGGACTGTATGACATTCATGTACCAATGGTCCCTTGTTCCAAATGAATCAAGAAAGCCAGATCACAGGCATCATCATTAGCTACCATGGGCAAGTTCCTGATTCTTGTATGGATGCTATGCTCAGCCTGGCATTCTGTTGTCTAGCCTGTGTTTATCTAGTTAGCTACAGACTGACATGTGCAGTAGAGAAAGCTGCATTGCTATGTCCTAAGCATTGTGTTAATCCTTGTTACCTTGCAAAGCCATCAGGGTGCCTATCAGGACTGGCAATAGTAAGACAGGAATTTCACTTCCACCTCTGTGCAGGTTGGAAGCCAAGCCAGCAGAACTGCTTTCCATGAAAGATGATATTCATCACCCAAATACTAGACCTTCTCTTGATTTGTCAGTCTGCCCATTATGCTTTTCAGTGATCTTTTCCCTCATTTATCTAATACTTTCTCCCTCTCCCGCATCATTCCCTCCAAGATGTCTAAAGCTACCCAGCCCTCAGGTTGCCACTGTTCTTCCTTCCCACAGTCTCTGAGCTGAGTTTGTGCTTGGGTCTGTAATTATATATACCCAAACATCAGGCTAGTACTGCAGGGCTTCCCTGCAGATGCTGCAATGGAAATTTATCCAGCAAAAGCCCTACGTGGTGTCTCCAAAGTGCCTCTAGTTAGCAGCTAGGACGTGCCTTACGCACCTTCTAATACCCTCCTCTGTCTCACTGCATGAGGCTCTCAAGACACAAATCCCAGCAGATCCCTACCTGTATTATAGCCCCGCCATGTGGGGCTGAATATTTTTTCACTGCTGGTCTGGGTTTTCTCAGATGTACTTAGGCATGTGTGAGGAGTAAGCCTGAGCTTTTGGATGATACTGCATTTATTAAATTTAAAGTAGGAATCAAAGTCATACATACACAATGAACCCAGCTGGTCAGGTTTAACTGACAGAATAGCAGACAGGTAATTAAGTCCAGTGCATCCTCATGGCATTGACTCTACTTGATGGGTATGCAGCAACTGGGTGAGGTGTGTGTTTGAAACCATTGTGACTTCTAGGCATATAGCTGCTCAGCTGGAGCAACTATGCAGGAAACTTGCAGCCACCTGGATCCAGTAGATACACTTAAAATCCTCCAGTTCCACCAAGCTTGAAATTCTGGATACCAATTCAGAACTTCTCTGGAGAAATCTTGGCATGTTACAACATGGGAGGGAGAAAGGTTCTTCATCTGCTGCCTTTACTGGTCGAGGTGATCTGTGTTTTCAGTGCTCATGGATATGCCAACAGAGATTAGACTGGGAGCTTTTCTCTACTGTATCTATGATTATATATCTGTTTTCACTGTCATTATAGAGTCTCTTCCCTTCCAGAAAAACACACTTGTGTGCACAGCCTCTGACAGCTAAGAACACCGAGCCCTCTCCCCTCAGGAAGAATGAAGCCAGCTTCATCCCTTCTCTCTCAAGCATGAATAAAAATCTGCTAACCTTACCTGAACACCTTCAGAGTTTACAGCTAGTCCTTTCATGCCTCAGAAAGCCTATCCAGCCTCCCTTTAAATTGGAAATTCCATTTTCCATCTGATAGTTAAATAACCGCTGGCAGGTTAATGGAGTCCTTAAAGTGAAAATCACAAGGTCTACTAAATAGAGAAAAAAAAGAATAAGGCAGTGGAAAATTATGCTGGATCCTCCACTTGGGTCACAACAACCCTATGTGATGCTACAGGCTTGGGGAAGAGTGGCTGGAAAGCTGCTTGATGGAAAAGGACCTGGGGGTGTTGGTTGGCAGCTGGCTTAATATGAGCCAACAGTGTGCCCAGGTGGCCAAAGCAGCCAACAGCATCCTGCCTGTATCAGCACCAGGGTGACAGCAGGGCCAGGGCAGGGATTGTCCCCTGCACTGGGAACTGGTGAGGCCACACCTCTAATCCTGTTGTTCAGTTGTGGGCCCCTCACTACAAGAGAGACATTGAGGTGCTGGAGTGGGGCCAGAGAAGGGCAATGGAGCTGGTGAAGGGTTTGGAGCACAATTGTGATGAGGAATGGCTGAGGGACCTCGACGGGTTTAGTCTGGAGAAGAGAAGGCTCAGGGGGACCTTATCACTTTCTACAGTTACCTGAAAGGAGGTTGCAGTGAGGTGGGGTTGGTCCCTTCTCCCAAGAAGCAAGAGACAGGATGAGAGGAATTGGCCTCAAGCTGTGCCAGAGGAGATTTAGACTGGAGATAGGAGTAATTTCTTACCAAAAGAGTAGTCAGGCATTGGAACAGGCTGCCCAGGGCAGTGGTGGAGTCAACATAAAAAGGACATGGAGCTGTTGGAACAAGTCCAGAGGAGGGCCACAAGGATGATCAGGAGACTGGAGCATCTCCCATACGAAGACAGGCTGAGAGAGTTGGGGCTGTTCAGCCTGGAGAAGAGAAGGCTGCATAGAGACCTCATAGCAGCCTTCCAGTATCTGAAGGGAGCCTATAGGGGTGCTGGGGAGGGACTTTTCATTAGGGACTGTAGTGACAGGACAAGGGGTAATGGGTTCAATTTAGACAGGAGAGGTTTAGATTGGATATAAGGAAGAAATTCTTCCCTGTTAAGGTGGTGAGGAACTGGAATGGGTTGCCCAGGGAGGTTGTGATTGCTCCATCCCTGGTAGTGTTCAAGGCCAGGTTGGACGAAGCCTTGGGTGACATGGTTTAGTGTGAGGTGTCCCTGCTTATGGCAGGGGGGTTGGAACTGGATGATCTTAAGGTCCTTTCCAACCCTAACTATTCTATGATTCTATGATTCTATGATCCCTGGAGGTATTTAAAAGACATGTAGATGTGGTGGTTAGGCATAGTTTAGTGGTGGCTTTGGTAGTGTTGGATTTACATTTGGGCTCAATGATCTTATGTTTGGGTTTTTTCCAACCTTAATGATTCAATGTTTCTAAGATGTTGGATGAAAATTACTAATCTCAGTAAAGAAAAAAACCATCCTAAAACCAGAACTGCAAAGTCTCTGAGTGGCACTATGTGAATAACCTGGCAAATTTAAAAATTAGGAGAGATGCTGACAAAATCTTGCAAAAGTTCAGATTCAACCAGCACTTTCTATTGTACCTGAAAATCATTAGGGCTAGTACAGAGAATGACAACTGAAGTAATCCCACAGTTTTGGGGAGTACTGGTTGCTTTTGTGTAGGCAGATAAAGGGGAACATTGTCTTGAAATGCTAATGCAAAAGTAGGAAGAACATAATGTCCATATGAAGAAATGCTACCTATTTTCTTTGTAGGAGTTAGAAAAAAAAGAAGAAGTAGGATTAATTTCCCCCACACTGAAGAGTTTTGCTGTTGTGGATTTGGTTGGTTGGATGGGTTGGTTTGTGGGGTTTTTAGGTGTGGGTTGATTTGGTTTTTTTTCCTAATTCAGGACTATTCATTAATGATAAGAAAAGCTGTGATTCATTTAAGAATGGAATACCTAAAAGATTGCTGAAGTAAAATCCCAAAGGCCTTTAAAAGGCACAGATTACATGATACTAAGCAACCCAGTTTAAACAAGTTCAGTAAGGATCAGAGAAAATAAAATAGCAAAGCAAATAAACATGCCAAACAATGTCAGCAAAACAGCAGCTGGCAGTTGTAATAGAAAATGTTTGAATGCAAAGAAAAAGCCCACCAATTGTAGTAATGAACCCAACTAGTTCATTAAGATATACTGTAGCGATAGTAAAAGGGGTAATGGATACAAACTTCAACAGGGAAGTTTAGGTTAGATATGAGGAAGAAGTTCTTTACTGTGAGGGTGTTGAGGCACTGACATAAGTTTCCCAAAGAAATGGTGAATCTTCCATCCTTGTCAGTGTTCAAGACCAGGCTGGACAGAGCCTTGAGTGACATGGTCTAGTGTGAGGTGTCCCTGCCCGTGGCAGGCAGTTGGAACTGGATGATCTTAAGATCATTTCCAACACAAACCATTCTGTGATTAAAATCTTCTGGCATCTGTTTTATATATGTAGCTATTATATTTATAAAATATATGATATATATAATATATAGCTTATTTATATGTATATACTATTATATATACATAGCTATTCATTTTTATATATATAGCTACTCATTTTTGTTCAAATGCTGCTTCATGTACTGTTGGTGACAGCACAGATCTTAGATGTTCTCTGTCAGCTACTGCACTTCATATACCACACAGACACTGTTTAACAATTAAAATGTATTAGGAAACTAATTTGTTGTACTTTAAAAATAATTTTAAGGTACACAGGTACATAATAGTCTTGGCATGGATCCTAGGAAGCAAAGGAATGAAAAGTTAGGGCAAGCAACCTATTTTCACCTTCCACACCTCTCCCAAAGGCATATGCATTGTGAAAGTTACCCTCAAATTCACAGCTCAGCTTCTCATCTTCACCTGCCTGTTGATCCTCATTACCTGTTTCACCAGCCCACTCTGCCTGCAGGACACAGCATCAAATAGCCACAGAGCCAGTCACACACAATTCTATACTCCCACTTCCCTTTCTGCCATCTCCTTTTCTTAGAAATGTGCTGGCTTCTCTGCACTCTGTACTCCCTGACACGAGGTATGATTAATGATAGCTCTTAAAAAACTACAAATGCCTTTTATGTCAGTATGGCCAACAACTAGCATTTCATATGCTAGCAGCTTCATCAGTCTTCAGGCAACAACCAATGACACATTCCCCACAGGTCAGAATAAATGTTCCACTGTGGGACTTCTTTATCATCACTAAAAGAGAAATGCACCTAAGAAGAAAGCACCCAAGATTCATTCTGAAAAATCCTTCCAAAATTCCCCTTAGTCTGCTTTTGCTCAGTGCTTCAGGACGCAAGTTGTGGGAAGCAGGGAAAATATGTGCCTACCCTAGGCTTTTTTTTGGGGGGGAAAGAAAGAAAGAAAAAAAAAAACAAAAATGGTTGAAAAGTTGAGATTAAACAAAAGATGGCTGCGTGTCATCGGTGGCACCATACAGGTGGGTCTGGGAGAGGGAATGCGTGGCTCTTGCTTCACTGCCACATGCTCTTGGGCTGTAAGTGCTGCCACACCATCCAGAACCCCATCTTCCACATGTGGCTTCTCTTTGTCACTGGCTCGGGCCTCTTCCTTGCTGGAGAAGGGGTGCTGGTTGCTGCCAGGGGGGTTCTTGTCCAGAGGGTAGGGCCTGTAGGCATGGCAACCTTTGCACCACCCACTGCACCTTATGCAGCTGGAGCCTCCAGGCCACCCTAGCGCTGGCTCTGGCATTTCTTCAGGCAGACATTGATGTGAGACACCGTGAAGTTGTATGTGCACTGGTTTGGCTCAATAAGGTTCCTGAGCTTCACCTGCCACCGGAACACTGTGTGGGGCCCACAGCCAGGATGGAGGCAAAGGAAGTTTGTGTCACTTGTCTGGAACACCAGTGTGAAGTCTTGCTCCCGGAACAACACTTTGGATGTCTCCTTGTGGATCTCCTTCACTTAAACATGCACCACCACCAGCTCATTGCCCTTCTCGTATGAGTCATTCTTGACAAAGGTCAGGCTCACAAAAGGCTCTGGTTCATCAGCTGCTGCTTCCAGAGCCACGTTATCCTTGGACCAGTCCCTCTTCTCATTGCCTCTGCCCAAGGGAGGGCTGGCCACTGGGACAGCCTTGGAGCTCTCTCCCAGCACAGGCGTGCAGTCCCAGCTCCACAGGGCCTCAGCAGGGCTGCCTGGCTGCAGGACTCCCTTCTCCACACAGGTGGCAATTCAGTGGGGGAATTCTGTGGTAGCCGCGAGGGGTGGCAACTCTGTAGGAGCTGTCTCCTTGGCCAGTGCCACAGCCTTCTCCAGTGGCATGGTGAGGTCGGCAAGGGCCAAGGGTGCATTGGGCTGGCTGGCTCTGCTGTTGTGGCAGCTCCCAGCCCTCCCGCTGTGCCCTTTGCAGGGCTACATGCTCCCAGTGATTCTGGCATTGGGCTCCTCTTCAATGGGAGCCACTTTGAGGTAAACTGCCTGCTTGGTGCTGTGGCCACTCTGGGTCCCTGGGCTGGCTGGGCTCTTCCCTCCCAGGGCCTTGCTCCTTCCTGGAGCACACTTGGGGTTGGAGGCTTCCCGCTGGGATCTCAGCAGCTCTGCGCTTTCAGCCCGTGCCTCTTCAGAGGCCAGCTCTGCAGAAGCAGCCTTCTCCTTCCCATTCTCCCAGCACGCAGCCCCTTTGGCCAGCTCTTTGGATCCGTCTTTCCTTCTCTTCAGAAGTGAAGACCAGGTATGGAGTGGGTTCTTCTTCTGAAGCACAAAATGTAGAAAGTTGCCCTTTTTGCACTGGATCTTGCTGCAGAAGCCCGCAATCCCCTTGGAGAACTGACAGCTCCGCTGGCGCCCATCTGGTAGTTTGATCAAACAGTCTGTGTCAGTGAAAGCAGCATCCACATCCTCTGCTTTCAGAGCTTTGCTGCCCAAATTCAGCTTGACAATGATCTCATCGGCATTCTGCTTCCAGTCCAGCAGCAGCTCCTCCTCTGAGACCTTCTCCTGGGCAGCCTCAGCCTGCTTGAGCTGAAAGCGAGACACTTCCTTGCTCTCCTGGTTGGCTCGATCCTTCTGCTTCTTCTTGTTGGCAGCATCATCCAAACCCTGAGATACCCTCCCCTGGCTGGGGGGCATTGGTGCTGCTGGACATCTTCAGCCGTTTGGAGGACACAAACTGCCCGCCAGGGTCAGTGATGGAGCCTGGGTCAGGGTTGTGACGTTTTCTTCCTGGCCCAGCTGTCTTGGCGACTCTCTGTGGTCAAACCCTCTGGGAAGGAACTGGTGGCTGCCGGCCCTGCCACTCTGGTTGCCGCTACTTGGAGCTGATTTTCCGAGTGGGCCGACAACGCCAACAGACTCGAGCCCCATGACGCACCTCCAGAAGCCGTCGGATGAGACCAGGTGATATGGGAATGTGACTGGGAGGAGGAAAAACTCAAGCGCTGCACAGGTGCTATCGAGTCGGTTACTGCAATGCGGCATGTCAGAAAACACACTGGCCAGACCACAGGGCTTTGTGCTGCCCTGAGAACATCAGTTTTCCCTTCCTCATCAGTGTGCCCGAGTCCCGCCTCACCTACGCCCGCCTGGCCCAGCTGCTGGAGGGCTATGCAAGGTACTCAGTCAGCGTGTTCCAGCCTCCATTCCAGCTGGCACGGATGTCACCAGAGCAGGGGCTGCAGCTTTTGCTTCCAGACAAGCTGGAACCCCTGCCCAAGAGCAGTTGTGCATCAGCAACCTCTGCCCCCAAGGAGGGGACAGGACTTCCAGCCTTCTGCAGGAGCCCCCACTCTTTCCAGCTGTGCCTGAGCTGCACCCAGAGGTGAGAGATACCAGCACTGTCTGGAGCAACGTCCTGGCAGCCAGGAGTTCCCCGCTGAGCCTGGATTTGGGCTTCCCCAAGCACATGTAGTTGCAGGGTGATAGCTGTTGTGAGAAGGAGCCTTACTATGAGTGAGCCCTCAAGCCAGAAGCTGCCATCCCTGGGTATCAGCACACTCCAGACTTGCTGAGTGTCCACACCACACAGTTCTACATCAACAAGATCTATGCTGCCAACAGAGAGTACAAGCTAGAAGATAAAGGTGACACCCCCTTGGAGCTGACAGATGACTGCTCCCTTGCTCTGGAGTGGAAGAGCAATGAACACCTCAAGGAGTTTGTGTTGGTGGAATCGAAGGAGCTGGAGTGCATGGAGGACCTGGGCTCAGCCAGTGAAGCAGCCCACGCTGGCCACTTCACCCTGGAGCAGTGCCTCAACCTTTTCACCAAGCCCGAAGTCCTGACCCCAGAGGAAGCATGGTACTGCCCCAAATGCAAGCAGCACCATGAAGCCTCTAAGCAGTTGATGCTGTGGTGGTTGCTCAATGTCCTCATCATCCAGCTAAAACACTTCTCCTTTCGTAGCTTTATTTGAAGGAGCAAGATCAATGACATGGTGGACTTCCCTGTCCAGAACCTGGACCTGAGCAAGCTCTGCATTGGCCAGAAGGGTGAGCAGCAGCTGCCTGTGTACAATCTGTATGCTGTGATCAACCACTATGGAGGCATGATTGGGGGGGGGGGCACTACACAGCGTTCCCTGCCTGCCCAATGACAAGAACAGCCAGCACAGCGACGTGGGCTTGCGGCTCTTTGACGACAGCACAGTCACAACCATGGACGAGAGGCAAGTGGTAACTAGATATGCCTATGTCCTGTTCTACCGCTGGTCAGTACAGGCATGTGAATTATATGCCCTCTTAAGAGCACTGAAAAGATTACAAAATAAGAAAGGGACAATTTTTACAGATTCAAAAGATGCTTTTGGAATAGTCCACACATTTGGGGAAATATGGGAAGAAAGGGGTTTAATAAATAGCCAGGGAAAGGGATTAGTACATGAAGAGTTAATAAAACAAATATTACAGGCTATACGAGAACCTGAGGCGATAGCTATAACTCATGTCAAAAGACATCAAAAAGGACGCTGTTTTTTTGAGCTCAGGGGGCACACGCGTTCTGGTGGAGCGGAGGCTCCCCCCCGCCATGCCCAGCGCTGTTTTGCTTATAGCCTCTCAGCCTTAACCGATTGTAGAATAAAACAGTTTGCCTTCTATAAAATTGGCTTCAGTCATTTATAACAGTAACAATATAGTTTTATCAAATCAGTAATGCTCATTTTGGTTAGGCTGCATAAGGGTTTGAATTCTAATCCCTGATTTGTAATTACTCATAATTGTCTTCTGACAAAAATTTCCCATGCCTGGTTTATCCAGTTGCTGAATTTTCTTCTGTTAAGTTTAAGCAAAACCAATGTTGGCCTCTTTCATCAGGAAAGCAGGGGGAATTCCTGCTTTGTTACAACCTTATCTCCAAAGTGTCTCAAACTTGAAGGAGTTGAAAATAAAGTCATGCTTAATTAAGGGATGGGACTTTGAAAATGCCTTGCTAAATGTATGCAGTCAGGGCATTTGTGCCACAGCCAGGGAGCATTCAAGATGGCTTTCCCAGCCAAGCAAAATCACTCCATGGTTAGATCAGATCCTCTGTCCTGATTTACACGAGTTCCTCTAAGCTTGTCCCTGAGCATGGACTATCTGCCAAAGTCTTCCACTCTTTTGCCAAGAAAGGGGGCATTTTATTTCACAATCATCTAGGGGAAACTGTGAACCATTTTATGTATGGTTTTGAGCTAGAGCTATCACAGTGGGAGACCTCAGGCTCTTCACAATTGCTCACATCACACTTGGAACTGCACCACAACATGGTCCTGTTGAGCCCAAACCCACCTACCAGCATGTGCTTAGTCACAGCATGGCTGCCTAAAAGCAGATTGAAATGAACCCACACTACCTGAGGAGCCCATTGCCCGCTGATACTTACTTCTGAGTAATGTAACACAATTGCCCAACCACAGTTTCTGCATTGCAAATAGATACTGGGAGCTGTCGTTTAGCCAGTTAATCCAGTTAATGTGGGCTCTCTTCTCATTGCTCTGTGCAAATTTCTTGATCAGTGTAATGGAGGTACTAAATCAACTGCCCTATAAACAGCCATATATACTATATCCATGTTGTTGTCTTTATCAGTGTAATTTGCTGTCTTCCCAGCACAACTTTCATCTGATTTATTTCCCTTAAAATATTTTAACTGACATTAATTATAATCCTCCCCTTCAGGCCTTTCTCAGCTAATCCCTTAACCACTTTTCCCTTATTTTACTGTCACTGAATCAGGCTAACTAACTTAGAATTAGTGGCATAATTCTCATTCTCTTTGGATATGGACACAGTTTTATCACTGAGACTTGATTTTCTGGTGTTCTTCCATCATTCTAAGATCCATTACAAATTATCAAAGGTGCAGAAGTCAAGTTGGCCAATTCTTTTGTGACTTAGGAGCAAATACTTTGGGCCTGCAGATTTAACAATGTTAGCAGCTATTGCTTAACTTCAGTAATTTCTGGGTCAGAAACTAGTTCATTGGTCTAATCTGTCATGTGTATGTCACACTGCTTTCTTCCAAGTATAGTAAAGAAAATAGTGTTGTGTGTTTTCTACACCATTAGAAGCAATTTTATCTGCTCTATCTAGCTATGGGCAATTATTTCTGGGGGTTTATGTTCAGGGGTTTTTTAATACTTTTCTTAAATAACTTAATATTGCCCTTTCACCTTCCAGCCAGAGACCTTCTTCTTTGGAAGTCTTATCTTCCCATATCAATTTTCCAGGATTTGTAGCTCCTTCTTCATTGTTCCTACAACCTATTCCCATTTTTTCCATTGTTATAAATTATTTATTTCTAATCATGGCTTTCACATAGCAACTGAAAATGGTACAAGCAATATTCTTTTCTTTGACAGTGAGTTTTGGACAGTTAATAAACCCTCCTCAAAAGCCACCATCTTCCATTCACATTGTTCTGCCCAGATATATTTCCCCAACTGATCCTGCTTATTACTTTCTTGAGAATTAAATCTTTTGAGGTTGATTGTGTTTGGGAATCTCCTGTGCTTGGCCATGCTACATATAATCTGACAATGAGCACTGCTTTCTTGGCAACTACCAACTTCTAATCCAGCAATCTCTATTCCTTGTAGTGAAGTCCAAAACGTTTCCTTTATGCTGGTAAGGCTTTTAAGTTATGTAAGTGACATTTTACAGACTTTTTGGAACAAAGTGGTTAGGTCACCATCCCTTTGAATGCAAAAGACAACATTAGATCTCGTTTTAAAGGAAGGTCATTGATCTACTTCTGAGAAAACATTATCCAGCCTTTTCACAGGGAGGGTCAGCCTAGGTGAAAAGGGAGGTCCCTTCTGGCCACAAAGAACCAGAAATTCTGTTTCTCTCTGAATTCTGAAGAATTCCCTGAACAAAACCAAGAGACTCTATTGAGGCTTGATTGGTAACTGCAAATCTTCCAGTTTTTTATTTCCCCGTAACAGTGCGGATTTGAATTCTGTCCATTATAGAAACCTGCTTAGGTTTCTCATCAACGCAATTGCTAGTTTTCTAACCCTTCTAAGCTAAAAGGTTGGCCCTTTTCACATTCCTCTTATTCTCTCCTTCCACCCTCCTACCTCAGTTGTATTTCCCTAGACAGTGCTAGTTGGCACACTGGTCTCTGGGCATTCATGAATCTTCAGTTCTGATTTCTCTCCTCTTGCAGGTGCACAGCAGTAACATAAGAAGCAAAAGACACAATGGAGAACATGAGAAATTGCAATTATACATCAGATTTTTTGGTTTGGTTTGGTTTGGTTTGAGGTGGGTTTTTTTTACCTTGAAAGTGGTCAGTTGGTTCAAGAGGCTCTCCAGAGAGGTTACAGGATTCCTTCCCAGGAGGTTGCTCAAGACCTGACTGACATGGCCCTGAGCAACCTGAGCTAATTAAACTGGCTTTGAGTGGGGATGTTCTCCTAGATGATCCCCAGAGGTCCATTCCAATCTAAATTATTCATGGTTCTACAGTCTACAGTCTTACCCTAAACCAAGGTAATTTTATCTTCCCTGTATAGTTCTACCTCTAAGACTCCTTTTTTTCCCCTCTGTATCCTACTTAATCACATCATAACCAGAGGTGTTAACATTCACATCATTAATGTTTGAGCAGGTCGATATCATTGATAATGTCAGTGACATTAAAATGTCTTTTTATTAAGGCTGTTCCATTTCTTCAGGTCTTTTCCTCACCAGAGTACAACCCAACACTTCATAAAAACAAAGTCTTTCAAAACATGTCTTATTTCAAATGTTAGTATGCCACAGTAATGAAGTACTCTAATGCTGCCCATGACTTTTTTGTATGATAAAAGCAGTACATAGCTGAAATAATGCATTTAAGGAGGTGTTTGAATGGTACTGCACATAGGCAGATACATCTGTCTCAGTTAGGAGGCTTTGATGATACCATTCTTGCACAATACTGGGTTTGGTCCATTGCTCCTTCAGGCCTATATAAACAAATGCACTGGGCAAGGCAGATATGAAGTATGCAGGGATTTATGAGCTTTGAAGCACTTGCTTTTGCAATATAAATGTAAATCTAGTAAGTATTTAAAAAAATATAGTTTGTGGATTACAGAATCCTTTTTTGGCACATTCTGATGGACTAAATATTTCCGAATACTGCTAATAAACTCCGCAGCTTTTTTACTTGCATTTGCCAGAACTGCAATGAGATAACAGAAATACATTAAAGAACCTTGAAAATTTGAGGATACTTTGGCTGTTAGATGTAATGCACTTTCAAGGTGAAGTATTCTGAGTTCTAGAAGTTACAATATTTTGAAGAGTAGATCCTCATGATAAACGATGACAATACATAATAGGAACTGCAGTGTGGACCGAATAGATTTTTAGGAGACCATAACTATACAAACAGTCCATCAAACCTCTGAAGTTATATATCACTAGAAATTACTAGACTTTTTTTTCCTGGTTCATGCACTGTTAATACAGTACACACTCACACAAAGGTATGTATAGGCATCTAATGTCATGGTCTTAAAAGATAAGGTAGGAAGTGCATAATGGACTGTGAAGAGCATGAATACACACCAAGAGATAGAGGCAAATATTTAGCAGCAGAGTGACTATAGCTTTTATAACCTTGCTACATTGCTGAAAGGAAGAAAAAACTTATGCCTGAGAGCCTTTTATAAGGATGATTACCTATTAATAAACAAACAAGCTTAAAATGCATTCGCATCCTAATAAAACAGTGTTTCCCACTAAGCTAAATAAAATCAAGCAAGATAATGCTCAAATTAACATTGCAACTGAAATAAAGTGAATTAATATGTTTTTAAGATATGGTATGAAGTCGACAACTGCATTTCAAATGAACACAAGTGGGATTCAAATTGTGAAATTACCTGTCTGAGCCTTAAAAATCCATAATAGTGGTAATCTGACAAGCTTCTTTCAGTATCTTTGAGGCAGCTGCTAGACTTCCCAAAATTGCTGTTTATTGAGCAACTTCTGCAATTTTCCATTATTCAACCTAATTGCTCTCATTTCATTCAAAAGGGCTTAAAACCCCACTTCCCATTTTGGCAAGCTAATATTCTCCAAACACCGTTTCAAACCCTCACAATGCAATATGATTGAAGACAGCAATTTCAACATGTTTGGCTGCGTACAAGCTACCATGCACGCATGCTTAATCACAGATTCTAAAGGTTTCAAAAATAACTCACCAGTAGGCAAGCTATCTATACACTAGTTTGCAGAGGTCTGAGCTGTTGTCTGCTTTGGATTAGCCTCAGGACAGCAGTAGTCTGCATCTTGCTAGCCCAAGAGGAAATTACCTGTGCTATTTACTCTTATGGATGGGATCCTTCTTTTTCTGTAACTTCCTAAGTGCACTGAAGGATGTCCCATATTGCATCTCTGAAATACGCTGTTTCCTCTCCTTTTGCTGTCTACTTTGACTTCAGGGGATTATCCTCAATTTAGCCCCATGTCAAACTGAACTCTTGTGCTGGCAGCTGCATACTGTCACCTTCTTTTACAACAGTGATAGAAGGGTCTCAACATAGGAAGCTTTCAGGATGAGAAAGACATTAATTACTGCACAGCTCTTTTATCAAATCCCATATAGGATAGAAGTGAGTTGATGAAGATGAAGTCCATTTCTGTCATTTCCTCTGCCTGCTCAGTTTCATTGATGACCTAGTTCACCAATGTGTTCTCTGACTTCATTGATGCTCCCAGTGAGTCTGTCAGTATTTTGTACTCTCTCAATGATTCTTCAATCATTCTTGGTCCTATTAGCAGCAAGTGTCAGGGAAGTAAAGTAATTTTGTTCAATAACTAGAGGAAGGTCACCCTGGTAAAAGAATTGTCTTTAGTTCCAATAATGAGAAATTCAGTTAAGCAAATACTTTCCTATGCTATGCTCAGCATTTGCAGATCATAGCATAGGAAAGTATGGAAAGAGAGGTTTAAATACCCAAGCTTACTTTAAAATGGGTTTATTATTTTACTGCTGCCTCTAAGTGATGGATGGCTTCAAAGAAAAACTAGTAATACTCAATACTTATAAGAAAACCCACATAAAAGTGATTGTAAATTGTCATCTTAACATCTTATATGATTATTTCAGCAATAAGTTTAATTTAAGTTACATATAAAATCAAACCCTTTAAGATCAAAACCTTCTGTTTCACATGCCAATTCTCTTTTGATAACATCTCCAGCCAGTGCACTTTCACTGCAGAACAGACCACAGTCATGTTCTTTTATTTGCAGATATTTTTCTGTTGTATATTTTTATTTGGAGGACTCAAATGTCGTAAGTCTTCCAGTTAGCATAATATAGAAAAAGAGTGAGTCTATAGGATGCATGGGCAGGAGCACTTCACTACATCAGCATACATACAAGGTCATGTGTAATCTCATTGCCTGAATTCAAATTTTATGTATTGAATTCCTTTGTATCACATCAAAGAATCCTATTTTGTTTAAACAAGTTGCTAAACCAGAAGCAATGAGAAAGAAATCCTCTCCAAGAGCACTTGATACTTTAATCTTCATTTCACAAAACTCGGGCATTGTATATTAAAGAAAACTTGCTCCCTGTTTAACTGGAACATCCTGTAAGACACAGCCAATTAAACAACCTTGAGGACTGAAGTTTAGATGTAGTTCCCCTGCCCCATAACAGCAACTACTTTTTTCCCTGAGTCAGAACTCAGCACTATTGGAGTTCTCATTCATGGACAACTGTTGGGACTTGCTGAAATGGACCCTGGGATCAGTAGAGTTTTAAATCTCTGCTTTCCCAGGCACTGCTGGACATTCCTGTTTTCCTAGGAACTACACTAGGTATCTTCTATGAGATTTCCTTTAATCTCCAGAAGTTTTTGCCATACTCTGAAGTGAGAGGATGTGGGATGCTATTTTCAGCAGGCATTGGTAATCCCCAGCCACCACAGACCTAACCAGAAGCCATGCAGGAGCTGCCCCTGGTCATGAGAGGAAGGAAAAAGTCTGCCCAGTTAGGGCTAAATCCACTAAAGTTTCTCAGTACCTAAGATGGCTCCTGGGCTGGATTTGAGTCATCCAAACGCAGACTGACAAACATGAAGCCCCTTTTCAGCTGTACTTAACCAAGTTGTATTGGTCTCCAGGGTTTCAAGTTTCCCAATGACAAAATCTGAGATGCTCAGAGAGGGTTTACTAATTCAGGCCCTAGCAAGACCCAGTCCTATCCAAGGCTCAGGAGAAAGCCTTACCTCTCTTTCATCTTGTTTGATGGACTTGACATAATCGGTTGTCTCAGAAAACATTTGTTGAATCAGTCTGCAAAAAACGGGATTGTGGGTGCTTAGTCCCTTTGAACTGTGGTTACACGGATAATGTTTCTCTCTGCCTATTAGATTGGGACTATTTTTACAGCTGCTTAGAGCCCTCATTCAGGGGTGGAGAGGGTGCAGGGCAATTCCCAGTCTTGCCTGTGAGATGTCTGTATGCTTGTCTCTCATGTTATGGAATACCTCTGTAGACAGCTCCTGAAACTGAAGTAGAAAGAGGAAATACTGCTTTGATGAGAGCACTCACACAGAAGATGTCATTCCTGGTCTTCTTTTCTCATCCCCAAGCCACTTCCGATGCATTTGGCATAGAAATATTTAACAAAATACTCTTAATACAGTCCCGGGAGCAACAAAATTAATCCAGAGCTTCCATGTCCCAGAGGAAGCACTGGAAAATGGAGGTCATGCTGCTCCTTATCACTCTCTGACCCAGAGACTTGATAATTTTTTTGTGTAAAATTGAACCGGTTCTAAAGTTTTTGGTCCTACTCCAGGACAGTCTTCAGCCTTGTACATGGAGTAGTCCTGCGGCGTGAATAAGTCAGAATTCTCTCATGTGAACCAGGAACCTGGGCCTCCCGTGTCCTGATTGAGTGGCCTGCTTGCTAAACAAAAGAAAGAGGATTTGCTTGCACTCTTCTGATGGAGTGATGCATGCTGCTTCTTAAAAGGAGGTAATAAAGGTGCTCATTAGCAGAAGAAGCTTCTTCTGTTAATGTGCATTTATATGGTACTGTATTTGTACTTTGAGTTAAATTCTGCATGTTTTACTTTTCCTGTAATTTTCATTTCAATTACATTATTCAATAATTTGTCATGTTGAATCTTTTTTCAGGTCTCTCCCAGTTTTACTGCAGTTTACCATTTGAAATGTCACATGAATCTGTTGGTTTTCTTCTTTCTAAAAATTAATTTTCATATATAAAGCTTTATTTATGGGTTTCCAAGAAAAAGTAGCAAAAGTAGTTACCATGTCAGTACAGTACCCCCTAAAGGGTAACATATCTTTTCTATGAAAACATCACATTCTTTGTCCTTTATATAACTTTTTTCCTCCACTTCAATCTAGTATTTCAATATTTGTGAATCCTGAGGGGACGTAGGTGCCTATTAGCACAGAATAAGAAAGCTGGATTCTCCCATAGACTCATGTATGTGGCTCCCTCATCAGTGTGCCGGTTGTCAGCATCTCCCTTCTGCAGAACTGCATTCTCCCCATGAATTCTGCAAACTCTGTGTTTAGCATCCCCTGTTTTCTGCATGTGGACATGGAAAGCCTTAATTATAATAGCAGTCTTGCTGTAGCCAGGATAGAATCATAGAATAGTTAGGGTTGGAAAGGACCTTCAGATCATCCAGTTCCAACCCCCCTGCCATAAGCAGGGACACCTCACACTAAACCATGGCACCCAAGGATTCATCCAACCTAGCCTTGAACACTACCAGGGATGGAGCACTCACAACCTCCCTGGGCAACTTGAGATAAGAACAGCTTAATAACTGAACCCAAGTAAAATATACTACTACTACTAATAATAATAATAATAACAATGGAAAGTGAAGGAAGGGAATAAATCCCAAGAAAGACATGTGGTGTACAATACAATTGCTCAGCACTTGGTGACTGATATCCAGCCTGCCCTGAGCAGTGATCTGGGCCTTCTGGATGACTCTCCCCAGTTTCTATACTGGGCATGACGTGCTGTGGTATGGAATACCACATTGGCCAGATAGTCTAAGTGAAGCAAAATTTGTAGAGATGATGTTTGCTATTGAAGCAACTCATATAACAGGAAAAAGAAAGCAGGATGTCAGGCCTTTTTCAAGCCTTTTCAAGCTCTTCCTCTTTTTTCCACCAATATTTGGATCTAATAAAATATTTCTCTGTTTACAGAACTTGTCATACCAATTTATAGCAAAGAATGCATTACCACCTTTCCTAGATATTGGAATTTGGGGAATACTCTATGCCAGGGTTGTTTTCATTTCTCAGCATGAGCTGTGACTCAGGTAGTATAAACAACACAGTTTGGCTTCCCAGTCCTTTTGTGCTTTGTACAAGCCACTTAGCAGAGGTTTTGTCCTTAATGATACCCAAAGACTCTAGAGGGACTATGCTGAAACAATTTCATAATCATACTTCCAGAGTCTCAAGATATCTCCTAACAGTGTCTTGAATACTTCCCTGTTGTTTACTGCAACACACTGTTTTCTGGAGCTCATCTTGCCTTTTAAATCGGTTGAGCATCATTTCATCATGTAAAGTGCTGATGTAGAAATGATGTATGTCTTAGCATCCCTTATGGCTTTAACAGAAAACTGAGGACCTCCATAGGGTTGAGGGGGTTCTCTCACTGTAAACTGAGTTGTTCTTCCTGCCGTAGGTGCCATCACCCCGGATCTGAGCTGGTCATGATTTCTCACCTGTCTCCCCGGTGGGTACTTCAGCCTCAGTCAATGGATCACACAGTTCCTCTGGAAGCTTTCTGGGGTTCCTAAGGAAGGCAGCACTTACTCACTTTCATTACCTCCTTCTCAGTGAAACCAAATACCAGCTTACTGAGAAAACCTCTCCACAGCCTCACATGATTCAGTACACCAGATTTCTTGCCTTTGACCATTTTACCCCATGCTTTTCACACTCTGGCAAGCATCTACAGAATGTCTGCCTACTATAAGTAAAACCTACTTCTAACACTAATCTGGCAAGTAGTACCTGTGTCAGCTTGGTACATCTGCTGAGCATGGGGGATGCAGCCTGAGCTGCTCACAGCATTCGCACCCGTGCTGTGGGTGGCAGGCAGATGTCCACATACACTTCAGTTATTCTCTTGTGCATCATTTTACCATAATGTGTTTTGCAGTATCACAAGCAGCTCCAGATTGGCAAATCATTTTAACCTGCATCCCTGCTGCACATTGGGAATTTCAGCAAGGCTCTGTGAAGTTCATAGCATCTTATCCTTGCTGCTACATATCTCCAGGGAAAACCTCTTCAGAGCTGGAATGTAGGCTCCAAGGAAACATCTTTCCAGCTACCTCTCAGCTTTCGGGGTTGTGCCTGCATTAGCAATACAATGTTCGGTGTGACCTATTTCAACAAAGAATGTGGTTCTGTGTACATTAATGTGGAGATCTATTTTCAACCCTTACTTGATGTCTTCACATTGTTTTTGCAATTTCAAGGGTTTTTCCTTCAGCAACAGACAAAAAAAGATGACTGAATAGTTGAAGAATATTCACTCTTAACCCTGATCTTTGAAGTTCAGTCTGTGTCTGAATAATTGCTTACCTTTTCCTCATGATCTACCATCAAGTATTTTTTTTCCACTAACACTCTTCATGTTCTCACTAACCTCTTCTTAAAAACCTTCTGATCTACTGCTAACTCCTAATTTGATTCTACAAAAATCCCTGCCTCTCTGTGGTATTCTGATGTAATTTTCATGTGTTTCAATTAAAGCCTGATCTAGTTTCTCTTTCCTTGCCTAGACACTGTCTCCATCTTGCTCCAAACTTCCAATATAACCACATTGGGTTCCTATTTAATATGACACTCAGCAAGTTTTTTAGAGAGAATCACAAGCAATACATTGCAAGCTGAGCTTTCAGCAGCAGATATCTATTATTATCAATAACAGTACAGGCAAAGCTAACCAATAAATGCATAGCAAAGCTTTCACCATGAGCAAGGAAGCAAATCCCACCCATTTCACCACAGTCACTCAGTCTCTTACAAAGGACACTACCTCCTCGTCCAACTGCAACCAGCCTGGCTGGCTGTTTGAACAGGTGAAAACTGAACTCAGTAAATTTGTGTGAGTTTGAGTATAAATGGTGATACTCTGTAGGCAGAAAGACAAAGAATATGTAGCATTTCCAATCTGATTACTTTCAGTACAATGGTTAGGTCTTATCCATCCTTACTTTTGATGACATCTGGGGGGGGGGGGGAAGATACTCCATCATCTCTGAAAAGTCTATGCACCTCTCCTGTTTTTCTTGTTAACTGCAAGACTAAGCTGTAAGCAAGTAAAAGACCTGAAGCCTGTAAAAGCTCCTTGGTCTGAGATTTTTGCGGAAGTTGTTTGGAAAACACTTAAATTAGATCCAATTAGGTTTTAATCAGCCTAGTTGAAGAAATTATTCTTTTGGCTGCTTTCACAGGAAACTTGAGTTAAATGCAAATTATAGTTCTCTGATTGCTACAGACTGGAGAAAAATACTTCCCCTTTTTCACTCCTAACAGCCTACTTCTCTATTTTTAATCAGAGCTGTTGAGTAGTTTGTCCTGGGCAAAGAAAGTCATGTATAGAAAGTGATTTGGAATTCATCTCTAATAATGTTTAATGAGCAATAGATAGAGGATGGATTTTATTTCACATACAGCCCTTTTTGAATGCCATATATAAACTGTGATTCAGACAAAAAAGGCTTAGGTATGAATAATGTTTGATCTACATCTGGCAAGTACAACTGCAGTCATTAAGCTGAGCTTTTGTGAGGCTCACTGCATGCTCATAAGCCAACTTAAATCTTAATGGATAAGAAAGTTGCAAGGTTTACTAAGCTGGTAGAATCAAAATGAGGTTACAGGAGAAATCAAATTCCACGTAAATAAGTTAGCAGTACAGAAAAATGAAGTCACGAATCTATCACAGGATTGTACGTACAAATAGTCAAACACATAAGCACAACTTAGTCATACAGAGAAATCAATTAGAACATGGCAAGCCTGGCAGCTGTGGCAAAGGTGTGGCCTTAATTTCCTCCGATTTCCTATAAATGTTATGGGATAGGTCCTGATAGCACTGCTCTCATATAACAATCCATTCAGCTGTGTTTTCATTGTGTCATCAAATCTTAAATTAACTTAGTGACTTTCAGCAGCAGAGTATTGGGGAAGGACAGACAGTTTTGTTTAATTGGGTTGAGAAACTTCAGTCCTTGCCAGGAAATCTGTTTCCTATTCTATTAATATAAGACCTATTTAAGCAAACAAAAGTGAATGGAATTTGCCAGCCATAAAAGGTAAACTTTATTCAAACAGGGTTATTTCCTTCAGGCAAAAGTTTTTTTGAAGACTAGGGCTCTACAGTAGCTCAGGGACACTGTGATTAACACTGGCACTTGTGGGAGAATTCAATGTGCTTTGAAAGAGGGGAACTTTAAGTTAAAAAGAGGAAGCTTCTTTTGACCACAGGGTGCTTGGTTTAAGCAGCACACACGTATTTGTGATAGGAAAGGGTTGACTTTTCTGAGTTTTAGGCATTCTGCTTATGGTGGAGGACAAGCACTGAGGACAGAGGAAGGAATGAACATTTCTGTTGTCAAAATCTGTATTGGAGTGTTTTGCTGCCTCTGAAATGGAAAGCCTGGAGAAAGAAGTAAGGTACTGCTTATTTATAATACTTTAGAGTTGTAATACTGCTTTCTATTGAATGAGTTTGCTTCTTTATTTATCTGATAATAATCTGAGCAGTTTCAGAGGTAAGCATTTGTCATGCTCCTATAAACAAGTAGGAGCATACATTTGTAAAAATGTAATTGCTATTAGTAAAGTGACTCCGGAGCTGATCTCTATTGCATTTGAGTCACAGCTGCTAATGGTAACAGCTCCACACACATCCCTTATTCCCTGGAGCAAGCTGACCAATCTATACCACAAAGAGCCAGAGCCCATTCTGTAGTAGCATCAACACAATTATTTCCTGATTTACTGGAGCAGGACATTAATAATCAGAAACTGGGCAAAAGGACCAAAGTGAACCTGCAGGGCATTTTCCTATTATGCATGTTATAAGGATGGTGGTCTTAATTTACACCAGTAGATAGGAAAATCAGGTCCTTTGTTCCCACTGTTGTAATGGTTGTGGTTGAAGGGAGGGACCAAAAATTAGGAGACAAAGCCTTTTACTTAGCTTTGTAAATCAACGTGCCATGAGAAGCACTGTGAGAAACCCAGTATGTGTCCCCAGAGTGATTTTTGCACTGGACTGAAGTCAGGAGGGCTTGGCTTATTTAACTGCACTTCTGAATATCATGTCTTCATTTAATAATTGAGATTAATTTATTGCAAGAAAAAGAAGCTCCTGCTCGGTGATCCTCTGTTTAAGATGCAGTATGAGGTTTGTGTCACATGCCCACCTGATCTTGAGACACTTACTGAAAAAAAGGTTCTAATACCTGAGGACTAAAAGTAAAATATATTGCATAGCTGCCAATCCTTGTTAGGAGTGTTTGGGTATAAGTTAGGAATCAACTACAGATTCATTCTTTTGTGTACAGTACATATCTTGCTGTCAGAAGTGCCCTAGAAACTGCCATTTGAGGTTATGCCTGTACTGCATTGTGTAGCCATGCTGCCATTTCCAGGCAAAGTGTCCTGTTCAGAAGTAAGAGGCTCAGAAGAGGGACAACCTGGAAGTGGGCATTTGGATTCCCTCTTTGTACAATGACTCTTGAGGAAACTCCAGCAACTTACAGGTCTGTTAATGAGCTGACATAGAATCATAGAATAGTTAGGGTTGGAAAGGATCTTGAAATCGTCCAGTTCCATCACCTCTTTGGAGGAGGGGTGCACTCCTCCATTTCACTGCAAAGTCAAACAAGGTAGAGTGTCATAGAATCATAGAATAGTTAGGGTTGGAAGGGACCTTAAGATCATCCAGTTCCAACCCCCCTGCCATAAGCAGGGACACCTCACACTAAACCATGTCACCCAATGCTTCATCCAATCTGGCCTTGAACACTGCCAGGGATGGAGCACTCACAACCTCCCTGGGCAACCCATTCCAGTGCCTCACCACCCTAACAGGAAAGAATTTCTTCCTTAGATCCAATCTAAACCTCTCCTGTTTGAGTTTGAACCCTGGTGAGAACTGAATCTGGCAATTGCTACTCCCCTGCTGACAAGTTTGACTAACCTTGAGGCAAGTATGAGCACTGGGAAAGGAGGACAAACATCATCTGATGTGGTTACCTGTGATGCAGAGTGGTTCAACCAACTTGCCAATTCTGTGGCCAGGTGTAACTTAGAGTGTTGAACAAATACGTCAACCTACCGCGTCCTTTAGGTGAAACTCAGAATAAACACCACAGCTAATCCCAACAAATGTCTCATTCTGGCTGATAACTTTCTTCCCCTCCAAATTTCCCCTCAGTTTCCCTTATGTGGAATACACATTCATGTCCTGGGCTTTGCTGCAGCGGCACTGTGCGTCATTAGGCAGTCGCTGTGCTCTCTTTCAGAGATACCTGCCCTTCAGCTGTGGATGAGGAATTCTGCTAGCAGAGGCAGTGGAATGCTCCATGATCTTTCAACCAAAGGTATTATTGAAATAATTGGTGTTGTTTAATTGTTATTAGAAGAACAGTTCTGGATGTTAGAGCAAAGTGATACCAGAATCACAGAGAAAATCATGGTTCTTTTGAAGATCTTAGATATAATAAAAGGATTTTATTGACACAGGCAATAGTGAGAAGGAATACAAAAGGCAAAAATTAGGGAGACAGAAGGGTTTTTTAATGTAATAACAACATAATTAAACAACCACCCCAGAATTTTTAAATGTAGCTTAGAATAAAA
>NDXB01012996.1:1094-12812 GCA_002631895.1 Agapornis roseicollis | reverse complement strand
GTCAAAACACCAGCTACTAAAGAGAAGAAAAACTGACTGCAACTGCTGAACCCAGGACAGCGGCTATTAAAGGTCAATTGCTGAAAGGAGCGGCTTGAGAGAGGACGCCTGCAACACCAGAGCGGAGTGGGGGGAGATCAGAGTNGCTGAAAGGAGCGGCTTGAGAGAGGACGCCTGCAACACCAGAGCGGAGTGGGGGGAGATCAGAGTCCAGGAGCCTCACATCAGAGCGCCAAGAGACACCGAGGGAGCCTCAAGTCCTCGACAGGGCTTGCCCGGGAGCCGCCATCTTAGCTCACGCGAGGAGCTGACTCGCCGGGGGCGGAGCCAGGAGGCTCGGCGGCAGCTGTGAGCGGTTAAAAACCTGCCCAGGGAGCGTGGAGAACAGAGCCGGTCGAGGCAGATCATGCGGGCAGGCGAGCGGGATGGTGAGCACTCGCCGTATGAGCAAGGTAAGGTCTGGGAGCTCTGCCCTGGCTGCCCCGGCGGTGGCCAGCGTAGGCACCCAGACAGAGCCGATGAGAGGGGAGGCTGCAGGGCAGAATGGGCAGGGCTGCCCTCGGTGCTCCCTGGTGGAGGTCCTGCTGCAGCAGGTGGCTGAGTTGCAGGATGCAGTTAATAGGCTGGGAGATGTCAGGGAAGCAGAGAGGGAGCAGGACTGTTTGCTCCAGGATCAAACTGTACAGGGGCCTCAAGTTTCCCCTCTGGAAGAAGGAAGTAAGGAGGCCGCTAACCCGGGAGGATGGCAATTAGTAACGAAGAAAACCAACAAAAAAAGGAGGAAGAGGACAGTTAAAAGCAAGGGGCTTCCTCCTACATCTGTTGTCCCCACCCAGAACCATTTCGAGGTCCTGCAGAGCGTTAATGAGGAAAGGCGCTTGCATCGGGAACTGCCAGCTGGGGCGCTGGTAAAGAAGATCTCTACTGGTGCTGTCAGGAAAAAGCAGCAGGCCCTAGTAGTGGGGGGCTCTGCTTTGAAAGGCACGGAGGCACCCATCTGTTGGCTTGATCTGATCTCTAGGGAGGTGTGTTGCCTACCCGGAGCATGGATCAGGGATGTTGCGGGGAGGCTACCTGCTCTGGTAAGTTCCATGGACTATTACCTGCTTCTAGTGATTCACGTGGGTGCTAGGGATGTGGATAGTACTAGCCTGGGGGACATAAAGAAGGACTACAGAGCCCTGGGAGAGGTGGTTACGGGCTCTGGAGCTCAGATTGTCTTTTCATCCATTCTCCAGGATACAGGGGAGGACCTTAAAAAATCCAGGAGGATTGGACAGGTTAATAATTGGTTACAAGAGTGGTGTCATGGTCAAGGGTTTCAGTACCTTGAACACGGGACCCGAGTTTGTAGGTCAGGTCTACTGGGGATGGTGGACATGCTCTGATAAACAAAGAGAAGAGTGGGCTTGGTAAGAGGCTTGCCAGACTTGTCAAGGATGCTTTAAACTAGATGTGTTGGGGGAGGGAGGCATAGTTCCATCCCAACATGCCTTGTAGGTTGCTACCACCTATAAAAAAATGCTTGGAGCAGCATTGCAACATTCCAGCTGCTACAGCTGACGACCTGGCCTCATTTGGAGCTTGGCTCAGGTGTCTCTATACAAATGCCTGTAGCATGGGAAACAAACAAGAGGAATTAGAGATGTGTGCCCATCTGCAGGGGTATGATATAATAGGCATCACACAAACATGGTGGGATGGCTCCTATGACTGGAGTGTTGGAATGGAAAGTTACAGGCTTTTTAGGAAAGACAGACCTGGTAGGCAGGGAGGGGGAGTTGCCCTTTATGTTCGGGATAGGCTGGAGACTCTAGAACTCTCCCTGGGGACACGTGAGCAGTTAACAGAGAGTTTGTGGGTCAGGGTTAAAGGGAGAACAGCGATGGGAGACACAACTGTGGGGATCTGTTACAGACCACCTGATCAAGAGGCCTCTGTGGATGAAGCGCTCCACAGAGAAATCGAAAAGCCTCACGCTCGCAGGCCCTTATTCTCATGAGGGACTTCAACCACCCAGACAGCTGTCAGAGTGATGGTACGGTCCAGCACAAGTGATCCAGGAGGTTCCTCGATTGTGTGGAAGAGAACTTCCTTCTGCAAGTAATAGAGGAGCCGACAAGGACAGGTGCCCTGCTTGACCTCGTGCTCACCAACAGGGAAGGGCTTGTTGGAAATGTGATGCTACAGGGCAGCCTTGGATGCAGTGATCATGAGATGGTAGAATTCGAGATCCTCAGGGTAGTGAGAAGAGCGTGCAGCAAACTCACTGCCCTGGACTTCAACAGGGCAGACTTTGGGCTCTTCAGGAACCTGCTTAGTCCGGTTCCATGGGATATAGCCCTAGAGGGCAGGGGGGCCCAAGACTGCTGGATGATAGTCAAGGATCACCTGCTACAAGCTCAGGAGTGTTGCATCCCAACTAGAAGGAAGTGCAGCAGGAGGGCCAGGAGACCTCCTTGGATGGATAAGGAGCTGCTGAGAAAAATTCGAATGAAAAAGAGGCTTCTAAAATGTGGAAGCAAGGACAGATGGCCTGGGATGAATACAGGGATGTTGTCTGGGAAGCTAGGGACCATGTAAGGAAAGCTAANGATGGATAAGGAGCTGTTGAGGAAACATAAAGGGAAAAAAGAGGCTTATAAAAGGTGAAAGCAAGGACAGGCGGCCTGGGATGAATACAGGGATGTTGTCTGGGAAGCTAGGGACCATGTAAGGAAAGCTAAAGCCCAGTTAGAATTAAACTTAGCTAGGGATGTTAAGGATAACAAGAAGAGATTCTATAGGTATATTGCGAATAAAAGACAGACCAGGAACAACTTAGGCCCCCTCCAGAAGCTATCGGGTGAACTGGCTACTCTGGATTTGGAGAAGGCTGAGGTTCTGAAGGACTTCTTTGCCTCGGTCTTCAACGGGAAAGGCTCTGACTGCACCACCCAAGTCTCGGAAGGCAGACGCAGGGACTGTGAGAATGAAGACCTTGGGCCCACTGTAGGAGAGGATCTGGTCTGAGACAATCTTAAGAACCTGAAGGTGCACAAGTCTGTGGGACCTGATGGAATCCATTTGTGGGTCCTGAAGGAGCTGGCGAGTGAAGTTGCTAAGCCACTGGCCATCATATTTAAAAAATCATGGCAGTCAGGGGAAGTTCCCCATGACTGGAAAAGGGGAAATATAACCCCCATTTTCAAGAAGGGGAAAATGGATGACCCGGGCAATTACAGACCAGTCAGTCTCCCCTCTGTGCCTGGCAAAATCTTGGAGCAGATTCTCCTGGAAGGCATGCTAAGGCACATGAAAAACAACAAGGTGCTTGGTGACAGCCAGCATGGCTTCACTTGGGGGGAAAATCCTGCCTCACCAATTTGGTGGCCTTCTATGATGGGGCTACAGAACTGAAGGACAGGGGTAGGGCAGTTGACGTCATCTACCTGGACTTGTGCAAAGCGTTCGACACTGGCGCACACGACATCCTTGTCTCTAAATTGGAGAGACATCAATTTGATAGGTGGACCACTCGGTGGATAAAGAGCTGGCTGTATGGCTGCACGCAAAGAGTTGTGGTCAATGGCTCAGTGTCTGGCTGGAAACCAGTGACGAGTGGTGTCCCTCAGGGATCAGTGTTGGGACCAGTCTTGTTTAATATGTTTGTCACTGACATGGACAATGGGATTGAGTGCACCCTCAGCAAGTTTGCTGATGACACCAAGCTGTGTGGTTCGGTGGATACGCTGGAGGGAAGGAATGGCATCCAGAGGGACCTTGACACGCTTGTGAGGTGGGCTGATGCCAACCTCATGAAGTTTTAACCATAACAATTGCCAAGTGCAGGGTCCTACACCTGGGTCAGAGCAATCCCAGGCACAGCTACAGGTTGGGCAAAGAGGAGATTGAGAGCAGCCCTGCTGAGAAGGACTTGGGGGTGGTGGTCAATGAGAAAATGAACATGAGTCGACTGCAGTGTGCGCTTGCAGCCCAGAAAGCCAACCGTATTGTGGGCTGCATCAAATGGAGTGTGACCAGTAGGTCAAAGGAGGTGATCCTGCCCCTCTACTCTGCTCTCGTGAGACCTCACCTGGAGCATTATGTGCAGTTCTGGTGTCCTTAACATCAAAAGGACATGGAGCTGTTGGAACAAGTGCAGAGGAGGGCCACAAAGATGATCAGGGGACTGGAGCATCTCCCATACAAAGACAGTCTGAGAGAGTTGGGGCTCTTCAGCCTGGGGAAGAGACAGCTGCATGGAGACTCATAGCAGCCTTCCAGTATCTGAAGGGTGCCTATAGGGATGCTGGGGAGGGACTCTTCATTAGGGACTGTAGTGACAGGAGAAGGGGTAATGGGTTCAAAGTTAAACAGGGGAAGTTTATATTGGATATAAGGAAGAAATTCTTTCTTATTAGGGTGGTGAGATGCTCAGGGAGGTTGTGAGTGCTCCATCCTTGGCAGTGTTTAAGGCCAGCTTGGACAAAGCCTTGGGTGGCATGGTTTAGTGTGAGGTGTCCCTGCTTACAGAAAGGGATTTGGAACTAGATGATCTTAAGGTCCTTTCCAACCCTAACTATTCTATGATTCTATTCTGTATTGCAAGGATTTTGAATGGTTTTAGGCTTAAGATACTACTGAACCAGCTGATAATGCAACAGTAATTGACTTTTGGCTTCTGAGACAGGCCAATTTTTGAAACCAAAATAATTGGGTATTTTAGAACATAAAGATGTTTTGCACAAATGAGAGCAAGTTCATACACATAAAAGATGCAAAGTTTTCATCAAAACCAGCTGAATGACAACAAATTAAAAAGTTCTGCACATAAGTCTTAAGGATGTATATATAAATATATAATCTAAGAAATAAGAAACAGAAGCACATCCTAGAAACACAGCAGAAATGCCATTTGGCTTTTTTAAAAATTCTTTTTAAACACTGTGAAATCCATATTTCATATACAATTCATGTTCTAGAAACTATTTGTTTACCTGTTATCTAAGTCAATAACTGCGAAGGGAGGCGATGGAGAGCTCCCTTAGCAATATAGGGCTTTCTTTGTGACTTGTAAGCTACAAATACATTAAAACTGTAAAATCCATACACCTTATCACAAGAGAGGCTAGGAATTTAAGTGCTGTGATGTTGAGAGGCTTATGTTCATGCTCTATACTTTTTATACTCAGCATATAAGTACATAAGCCTAATTATGTCCTTACAGTGGAATCCAGAAAACAGAAAATCTAAATAACTAAAAAGAAAAGTTGAAGTAGAAAGCTAAAGACAGTGGATTACACATGTCAGAGAATTCTGTGTATGGGTAACAAGTTGTTTTATTTTTCCAGTAATAGTTCACAAGAATATTCTCACTATGTGAAAGTCCAAGTGGGAATTGACAACTGAGTTGAGCTGTCCAGTAGTACCTCTCACAGCCCTTTATCCAACAAGAAAAAGATGTTTTTCTCTCAAATACAGCATAAATCAAAAGGCACCTCAAGTGTATGCCACCTAGTCTGCTTTGTTGATGTCAAGTAAAGGAACGTGTCTCAGAAGTTACACTGACATTAAATTTGATCACTGAATGTGATTCATTCTTACAAGCTCATAGAGAAAAACACTGAAAGGGTTCCAGTTTCACAATATACCTTCCTTACAGAATCAACAGTACCAAAGCTGTCAGACCACCTGAAAGTGTTCCCATCCAAAAAAGTAAAGTATCAGTTACAACATGCCCAAATCTAATTGAGGACCACCAGCATTCTGGAAAGACCAAACAATATTTCAGTGTATGGGAAATCAATCCATGATAAGGGAAGAGTATTTTTGTTGAGGTTTTCTCATGGCTATCTGGAAATGGTTCTCCTTCACCTTTGACATACACTTTTTTCCTCAAATTAAGGGTAGTAAAGTCAAAAACTGCCAAGTCAAAAACTGCCAATTCAAAATTGAAATTACTTGTGAGAGATCAGAAAGTCTTTACACTTACAACACAGATATGTGTACATGCCTAAAACTGAATTGATGACTTTTCAGCCCTACTAGCACTGACTGAGGGGACACCCTGCTACTCTACTTCCCCATTTTGAATTATAAACAGCTTGAATTTGCACTGCTGACTCAATTCCTTGCAAATTCAGTATTTTCCTAAAGGTATCCAGGGCAGAAGATAAGGAAGTGTACTGTGACACAAGAACAACACCTATCAATTACCTCCTAGCTGCACATAGGTAGTCTTGTCTTGTGGATGACAGTGCAGTGACGTACAGTGCAGAAAATCCCCAGTACTGTTTTTGTTGGCATTATGTTCAACAAAGATGGACAGGTAAGACCAGTCTGCAGATCTCAGAAATGAGGGCATTCCTTTTGAATTCTCCAGATTTCACTTGTCTTAAGTAATAGAACCAAATTGCCAATGGGGGCTACAACACAGCTGTCGAAGTAAGCTGAGTTTATAGTCTTCAATGCTGAAATACAGAAATAGGCATGTTCTACTATGACAACAAAGGGGTGACTTTGTCTTATTCAAAAAATATATTTACTGACACCTTGTCAGAAAAGAACACAGAGACAACTTTTGTTTCTCCAAGTTGAAGTTAGACAATGGTACTTTCCTAAAAAAGGAATTATCCAAGAATGGGAAGGTCTGAATTTCCCAAATTCTATTATTTTTAGCAGACATAACAGATGTCAGAAAAGCTATCTTCATTAAAAGGTACATATGAAGCAGATTGCCACTAGGCTGAAAAGCTTTCCTCATAGGAAACTAAGTCAAGAGTTTAATACAGGTAAAAATCTTCTGTAAAACCTCTAATTAAGCCAGACAGCAAAAATAAATAAATTTATACCAGAAGCCATTGAGGAATTTAAAATAGAATAATATAATATGAAACCAAATAGAGAAAAGCTTCTAAAAGTGAACCAGATCTAGTTGTATTCCAGGTGAAAAAAAAATCTCATCAGCTTCACCCCAAAATAAATGTCTCATCTTCTGCCTGGCTACTACCAGGAATCCACCTCCTAATGAAAAGTATAGTATTACTTTGAGTTTCCCAACATATAGGCCATGAAGATGCAGACAGATGATTCAGGTATGGATAGAAATGTCTGAGAACCATGACAGCAGGCTTATTACTTTCCATCAGGTTGAACCACCATAACAACTCCAACATAAAACTAGAAGATGCCACATAATTATTTAAGCAATACACAGTGATATCAGACCACAGTGGCAGCTGATGATAACGTCCTTGGTGTGACAGGCATGACCTGTTTCAGAAAAGCTCAGATCTCAAGCACGTTAATAATTAGAATAGTCTTCTCTACTGATCCAACAAGGTATCCAAGTTAGTTTCCTAAGCAAGGAATGTGAGTGTCTATGATGGTGACAGTACTCACAAAGAAAAAGCATTCCACAATAGATCTTCTAGAGTCCTGACAATAGAAAATTCAGTAACAACTTTGGACTTTTTATCCATGTTATTTAGTGTATTTTGAAGCACAGATCGTCTGTGGCAAAACCAGTCTAACATGAAGCATTATGCTAGTGAATGCTGTGCAAGACAGCTTGCGTATCCTAGAGAAAGTTTCTCAGTTCTATAAAATGATCAAAAGGAAAGTAAATCCTAAAGCACCTGAGCACCATAGGAGCTCCATTGAGCTCTGAAGTCTAAAGTTAGAACAGGTTAAATATCTGCATAGTAATTTCAAGAGGTACTGACTAGCCTCAAAATTCTTCCTCTCTCCATTTACATGGCTAAATTCCAAGACACCCTTCAAGTTGCCAAGTCAGAATGGCAGAATCACGTACCGATCATGGTCCTTACTCAAAACAGAAGTGTTTTTCTTAAGATGTTCAAATCACAACATGAACATTAGAGGACTGCTTACATCTCCAGTCAAGCAAAAGCAACAAATCAGATTCAGGACAGGCTACTGAGACATATAGACAAATCTGAAAAGTGAATGACTGGATGCACAAGATGAGAACCCTTCAGACAAACTTTACTGATCTGAAGTTGTAGCAGTATCTGCCAAGAAGAAAACTGAGATAGCCTATGTATGTGCTAGAAGAAACATTAACCAACCAACCACTTTCAGCCATCTGAATTAACATCAAACAGCAGTAAGACAAAATTTTTTAACCTGTTCTTTAGATTAGCTACCCCAAATAGTTTTACCAGAACTGAACAGGGTAAGAGAGTGAGAGCTGCTGCTACTGAAGCTTTTACAGGAACATTCCCCTATAATTCAGCATCACAACCTTTCAGTGATACAGAGGAAGTAACATAATTCAATCAAATAGCAACTGCAAATGGCCACCTTCAGAAAGTATTTCTGGAGCCTGGTTCTCCAGCCTATCCATGTCCAAGGTTTGCAAGACAGCAACTTCGCTGCAATTTGTCATAAAGATCATTTGACTGTCACAGATGGCATTCAACAGAAAGTTAATCTTTGGCAACACCTCTGGAAAGGCTGGAATTACTGATAAAGAACACAGACAAGGCAAAGCAGCAGACACATGACTTCTAGAACACAAGAGAGGAAGGCAAGCTATACAGACAGAAATTACACAATCAAGAGATCTTACAACACGGGTGACCTCACCACTTTGAGATTTTGAACCAAATGAAATGTCAGTAGGTGTGGCTGTGCCAAAGCATCAAGTACTAGGAAAGGCAGAGTACACCTCTACAGGTAGAGTGATAAGTATGATATTTTCCAAACAACAGTAAGAAACACTAATACATTCTGAGTTATCCTCAATGCAGACATACAGGTGAAGACATCAGCTGAATATGGAATTGATCATTTTAAGTGTCTGCTAAATTATTCAAGACAAACTAGCTTTCATCAGCCTTCACTCTAATCTTCAATTTACTCTAGTGAAATCTTTTCCTTTGGTATGAACTCATTAAAAACACATCCATCAATGAACAAGCTGCGAAGCCATATGAGGACTGCTTGCCAAATTCTATTTGGGTTAGCTAACAGCATATTTCACAAGGACCAGGCATTAGTTTTATTATTTCTGAAATAATTATTTCTGAAACAATATCTCAGAATTACCTCAATTTTTACATTCCACTAAATAAACAATCAAGGAAAAAACTGTTTCTTTCTTTTCACTACAGGGGAACATACTTACAAATATCTCAACTTTTAAGAAAAGAAATAAAGCAGGAGCTATCACATGTGGCTCTTGAGACACAATTCTCAGGTTGAGACTGGTAGTACTGCTGCCTGCACCTGAGGTCAAACATCCACTAGTCACATCCTGACAGGCATTAGCAAATTTTAAAATCAAAAGTGTTTATAAGGAACATCAAAATCATGATTTTTTTTTAAAATGAAATTGCATTTATGGATTTAAAACCATATTACTAAATTAAATTTGTCCAGGATTATTTTACACCACTAAGGATTAAAAGCACTGACAAGTCTACATGCTTACTATTGCATTCAGCTCTCTCCTTGCAGCATAACCAAATCAGAGCTACCTTGGGAAATGATTCCTGGTGAAAAGGAAGTTAACCTACATTGGCACTGACAAGCCTAAAGCATTAGCATTGTTGTGTGGGGAGAGGTGGACCATGCAACTCCATAAAGAATCAATTGTATTTTGAGTATTCTGGCACTCATTTACATAAACTGCATCCCAAAATAATTTGAGGAGGGTGGGGTCAAAGATCTGGAGCTACCTGATATGACACCAAATATTACCATGTACTTCTTTGCCTCCAAAAATGCCCTGAAATATCATGTTCAAGAGGTGCAGGGATGCCTGATCACCTCTATCTGATGATCAGTGACAGGATACAAGAAAACAGAATGAAGCTGCTCCAAGGGAAGTTCAGGTTGGACATACGATTCTATGATTAGGAAAAGGTTCTTCACTGAGAGGGTGGTTGGCCACTGGAACATGCTCCTCAAGGAAGCGATCACGGCATCAAGTCCATCAGAGTTAAAGGAGCATCTGAACAATGATCTTAGTAGTATGATTTAGTTTTAAGCAGTCTTGCGAGGAGCAGGCAATCTACATGGGTAAGTAAATCAGTGGGCAGCAACCTGGTCAATCTTTACAAGAAGCTGAAGTTAGGAGATTCTGAGATAAAGACATCCTCATGCCAACTGATGCTTTCTGACAGTATAAAAGATCTGTCCAAAAAAGCCTGCTGTCACCAACCAAGAACCACCACAGAGACATAACATGGTGTTGAGTCCTGTGTCCTCTGTACTGCACATCAGCAATCCTGGTCAGACTGCTTGAACACACATGCAAGGTGGTGCTCAGAAGAATGTAGGTATGACAGCACAAGTGAATTAAATCTGTAAGAGACCGACCAGGTAAAAACTAATTTACATCAGGGTTCTGTAAGTAAAAAATTACTTTTCCTTTCCCATACAATCTCACACTGAGCAGTTTTCTTCTATGCTCATTTTCTCATGCAAGTCCAGAACTTAGGAGCTTTATGTTACTGTAAACTTCTCTTTTGTATTTATCCCTCAACTCAGAAGTTCAGAAAGTTTACTTTAAAAAGCAAGCAGTAAGCTGCCCTTATCAGTTGCTTATTAACTATATTGTTATTTTATTTTGTTATCCCTAAGTTCTTTTCCTATGAAGTTGAAATGCACCTCCATGGTCCAAATCCCTTTATTTTACCTGTTCTTTACACTTATGATTACCCATAGTGGTCTTTCTCCTTTTAAGTTTCTCTCAAGAGAATATCTAAATAAATGTTACTTTTGCTGAAGTTCTCAGCATCTTCACGTGGCAGACAAATGGGGGCTTTTGATGGCATAAGCAAGAGATAAGCAGGGCTGTCCCCAGCTTAGTCAACAATGGATGCATGTCAGAACAATGTCAGTGCCTGGAGAATAAAGGAAAACACACTCTGATGGGGTGGAACTGATGTTAGACATTAGCTTAGCTCACATGACCAGAGAAATTCCCCGTTGCTCCTGGAAAGCCAAACAATACCCTGAGAATTACACTAAGAGGGGAAAAACAACCGAAAATCCAACTAACAAACCACACAGCTAAATCAGCTATGCATATTGGTTTCTGCCTCAGCTGTAACCAGACATATGTTGCATGGTCACCACAATTCCAAGACAGGTGCTACACCACTCAGACAAAACCATTAAAGTCAAAATGAATCTGCAACTTGAGATGACCAAATAATAACTATAATCATGGGCAGGTAAACATGAGAAACTCATCAACCACTGGTAGGAAATTTTTCAGTATTTTATGGAACTATTACAGAAAACAGAAGCAGGAAGGCTGTCACAGCTTCAGCAAAACGGCACAACAGGGCTGATAAATACACTCGATGCTAGTAGGTCTTGGTCTCTGGAAGAAGCAATTCACAATTTCATATGCAGACAGGAGCACTACTTTGCACAACCCAGTTTTGAAAGAGACCAATCTTTAAGAATTTCACACAATCGAGATAAGGAACTTCTACCAGCTAGAGTAAGGGTGAGAACAAAGCTGAAATACATAAACAAAATTAAAATTATTTACATGGGGAAGATCAAAGGACAAAAACCAGCAATAAGCTCATCATCAATAGTGGAACACAAGGAAAAGATAAAACCATCAGTGCTCTAACAGGGACAAAGATAAGTAAGAACATAGGTAAACTTATATTTGGATGAGAGTGACTGGATATATGGCTAGAGTAGAGTGAATGTCTAAATGGCAGGCCAATAAAAAAAAAAAAAAAA
>NDXB01012995.1:207809-247750 GCA_002631895.1 Agapornis roseicollis | reverse complement strand
ACTCACTTGGTTTATGTAGCTCTAAGTAACACAGCATGTGGGCAGCTGTAGAAATTACTTCACCCAAGCTGATCCATTGACCATTACAGCCAATGCTGAACCAGGGACAGCAGGAATACAAAGCTACTCCAGTCTGAGCTTATAGTTACTGTAGCTGAGGGCTATGAGAGCCAAAGGGCAAGTTTAGCTCACCTTCAGTGTTCCTGTACCACCTCTTGTCTGTGTATTCCTTACATTCTTCAAGACTGTCTCCTGCTGATAACATGTACGTAGTCCAGGCGTCTCAGTGGAGCCTTCTAGCTCCATGTTACTGCAGAAACCACAAGGACTCCAAGGTTGACCTAGAGCACTGCTCTCGACAAGTTTAGTGTTGTGCAGCTTGTGGGAATCTGCCTTTATGTCTGTCATCTCTGTTCAGAAGAGCTACAGCAAAATAGCTGCAGAAAGGGGACAGAAACAGTTGACAGTGTTATCACAAATCTGCATGCAGAGGTAAATAATGGGATAGGAAGGCAGTTTCATTTGAAAGGTGTTTGGCCAACATAGAAGAACAATGTGGTGCATTGCTCACCAGCAGTGCTAGGAACTCCATGTGCCTTTACATCTATATATACATTTAATATTAATGAAACATAACTGCAGAACCTGGCATGAACAAACCTATAGATACCTCTTTATTCCAAGCGGCATCAGATCTGGTTCTGATGCAGACACAGATACCAAAGCTGCCCACCCTTCTCACATCTACCCCCATTTTTGGCATGCTCTAGTGACATATTTCTGACCTGTACAGCCTACTTGGAGTTGGAGGAAACTGTTGGTGGTGTTGAAAGTCTCCTGATACTGTCATAATGATATCATAACTTGGGAGTCCAAGCATAAAAAAGGAAAATCCCCACTGCAGTATGCACTTGCGAGAGCCTGTGTTCAGCAGGATGCCAGGCTCCTCCCAAGCCAAAATATTTAATACACATTCAGTATTATTTCTTGTATTTGCCATCAGACAAGGTTGTGAGCTTGAAGTATCTTAGAAAGGAAGTTTAGCTGGGACCTGCTGGTTTAGTTCCAGTGGAATACCAGGACTATTTCAGGAACATCACAGTAATGCAGTTCCAGTTCATAGCAAATAAATTCAGGCATTGGAACAGTGTCAAAACTCTGCATTTCTGGAGATCTTTGGCTGGAACAGCTCAACTCTAACCCAGGTTCTGCTTCTGAGGCAAAATCCTAGGTTTGTGATAAATGTTTTCAAGAAGCCTGGTACTTTTCAGAATCTTCAGTATAGACACTGTCCAGTAAGTGGGAAGTTGCAGACCTTTATAACTGCTATGATTTAAGAATTCATCTCCCATAAGTCATACAAGAAATGGACATAATGACAATTAGAGCTTTAACTGATTCTATGTCTAATTTGCATTGACAGTTCACTTTTCTCCCATTTTCCATCTATCAGATAGCATCAGAACATACACCGACAGAAACTAATGTATGCAAAGTTTCTCTCCAAATTGCTCAATGTTAGAAGAAACACCACATTATGTACAAGCACTCACCAGAAATACCTCAGTGTTCACACACTATATTCAGTGAGACACTCTTGACCTAAGAGAGGTCAGGATGGGCCACAGCCTCAAATGGGAAGGAAACCAGAAATAGGCATGGCTTGTGAGCATGAGCTTTAGGAAAGATCAAATCAGCCTGAAACCTAACTTGGAAGGAACTCCTAGGCCTTGCTGTGTTGAAACAAAGACCACAGTTAATAGCCTTTAAGTATGTTGTACCTGATTCCCTGGAAAGTTTCTATCTGTGAGAGATGAATTGCCTGTATTTGGGGAAATGAATGTAAGCCTAAGGAGATCTGAATCTTGCCAAGACTACATCTGAAGCTGTTACAGAGCATGCAGGGGTAGACAAATCAGTTTTCAATAAATAATCTAAGGCTCCAAATGAGTTGCACCCCTGCACTATCATCTGGCAGCACACAAGCCTCTGCAGCTATGTTATTCAGAGAATCTGCTGCAGTTTCCTACTCTGAAAACCACAATCACTAAACTCAAAGACTTCAAAATTTATTTTAGCAAAAAGGAATACATACTCAGTGACTCACATTAATGACAACACTTTCTCCAGGGAGAAGAAGAAAGCCTGCCTACTATGGGACATCACAGATGCTCTTCCCTGGGAAGTCATTTAAGCATAGTCAAGACAGAGCAGACTTAACTGCTGAGTTTTCCCAGCAGAAAAGCTGAGACGAAATAGAAAGCACAAACTATGGTTCCCTCAGTAAGATGAACAGTTGAATTACTGGCAGGGCATTCAGCGCAGGTCTCTAGAAGATGGTCCCACCTTGGCTGAGAAGTCCACTTGCTTCTAAGCACAACCCACATGGGTTTTGTTGATGCTTTTAGAGAACACAGGTTTTAGAAAACTTTTGTTGAGGACAACATACATTATCTTCAGCTGTGCTTTATGGAACAGATACAGGGCAGTATCACTGTTGCCAACTTGTGGCAACACTCTCCCCCCCCCCGAGCTTGAAAATTGTAATTACATTCAAAAAAAAGCACCATGGATATTTTTTTAAAAAAGAGCTCCAAGCCTGGCCTAAAGCATTCCAACGATGCAAAGACTTCTGTGGTTTGAAAATAGTCTAAAGGTCATCACTTAGCAGAGGCAAGGTTACAGTCAACTGCAGTTATCAGCTGTACAGCACCAAGTAATCACTCAGCTAAACAGCAGAACAAACTTGGTATTTTCTCCTCATCTTACTCTTAGTCTTGCATATAGGACATTCTAGATAAGATGACAAGCTGACAAGCTTGCTTCAAAATGAGAAAGCTAGGTTCAGTTACTAATATCAAGCCAAAAATATGTATTAAATTAACAAACGCTAACCTTTGGAGTTCCCAGCATTCACCACGATCTGTGAGTAAGGGTACACATGCCTATATGAGCAGGAGCTGTAAGTGACCCTATCAAGACTCCAGTAGAAATAGAACAAGATTCTTATTCTATTTAGCATAAATGCAAATTCTTGCATCCTCTGCTTTGATGCTTGGTAATAAAAGACACTAGGTGTACAAAATTCCCAACAAATTCTTGTAGCTTGAGTGTCAGAGGTAGAGAAGCACCATGAGTTTCAGATGCAAGATATCATTACACCATGATGACACAAGAAGGACCCCAGTAATTACCTTTCATGCTCAACTTGTTCTATAGCATTCAGAACCAATTTTACCTCTACATTTCAAAGCTGATACAAGAATGGTGAAGGTACTACAATACATGATTAAGACTTGTCTTACATGCAATCTTACCCAGTTGATCAATACTTTTTATACTGAAGTTTTCCTACAAACTATAGTGTCTGCCTAATAGGCTCACAGCAGATTCCAACAAGGTCATAGTTCTTGTGCAATTCCCCACCATATCCCTTCCTCGTAAAAATTATGTACCAACCTCATGTACAATTCAAGTGTTCAAAAATGCCCCCAGAGAGCTGCCATCATATCGGCATCACTGGTCAAAACAGTCAAAGGAAATGCTGGAATCTCATTGACCACTGCAAAAACATCAGGCTCCTGAATCTTACAGCTAGGTGATGCTTCCATACTACACAGAAGGGAATCTGCTTAGTTTATACTCTCCTACTCTTGTGAGCTTGAGACATTCAGCTGTCCTTTTGAGATGGTCTGAATGGGGCCCAGTAAGAATGACAGCATAAAGCACCAGTGCTGACTAGAGAAACTTTACCAGCCTCAAACTATCCATGGGAGTTACACAGACAAGGAAAACTCTATAGACACAGGCAGGGTTACTGACAAGTGCCAGTGCCCTTCTCATTACCCTAAATAACCAGAGATCTGGAATGAGCAAGTCCTAGGGCCCTGTGACCACCCCAGACAACAACAGCTCCACCCAGGGCAGGGAACCCAGTGGAACAAGTCAGGTGGGCATTATTTATTACTGCAAAAGTAGCATTAGCTCCAGGCTAACACTGGAAAGATGCTGGGTTTTTAGAAGTCATTAAAGACTACTTTCCAAATCCCCACTGGAACAGTTCACTGCCTCAAAGTGATAAAATGTTAACATTGATTTAACAAAATGAGATAAAAAAGACATTATCTTAAAAGCTCCTGTGAAATAAAGCTTCCCTTCATACAGAAATTCACAGACCTGCTGCTAACAGCAAGTAGATGGAAAATAGCTCGCACTTTTAGGGACACCCAACATTAAGCAGGAAAAGCTGCTGATTAAAGCACCTCATTTCACTGAAGTCCAGAGTCTTTTTGCAAGAGACTGGAAAACTCCACTATTAAAGTCACTGCCACTTCCTAAACAGGATTTTAAGTGACATAGTTTAAAATGCTTAAGTACCAGTGATATTAAACTCTGCAGAACATTTTGTACAAATTAACAGCATGCCTCAACTCTTAAAATCTTCATTAGTCCAAAACCAGAAAGGAAAGGCAATGGAGCTGTGCTGAACATTTACCATCAAATGGCATTCCTACAGAAAAACCCTACTCTGCAGAACCAAATAAGCCTGTTGCAACTGGCACTAACCAGATCTTGGTTTGGGTTTACTGATGGACTGTGGTACCTAAGAACTTAAAATAGCAGCCCAATAGAGTTTCTATTACTCCAGCTGGGTAAACCACATTTGGAAGTAAGTTAAATTGCAGGATTTGAGTTTCAGTCAAAATCATTTTTGCATTACTTTATTGTAATATAGATTTAACATTTAAGATTAATTAATAAGCCAAGCACAGTAGCTTCAGTGCAGGATGTACTTTACGTAACTTGCCGCACGTTCATGTCAGATCTGATGTACATGAAGAGACTGGTCAACTGTATGATTTACAGGAGAAAGCAAAAGCAAGCACCTTTTTACCAAACTAAACAGTTCATGTCAGCGTTTCTTACAGAAAATCAACTCACTTCTGGCTCCAGGAGCTACAGTTTGGATAAGAGCTGAAAGCTATTTCCAGAACATCAATTTTCTACACTGGCACAAGAAATAGTCTTCAAAGCAAAGGTATGGGACTTCCTTTTTATTTTTTTTTAAGAGACAACCTGTTCTCCTTGTGTTTACGAGGTGAATACATGCAGTTTTGATCATTCTGGCAGAGGTTAACAAAGAGCAAACAACAGTGGGGGCTAAACAAAAAGCAATCAAAAAGTTGCCAAATATTTAAGGTACAAGCAAAAAAAAGCCCCAATGCAACCAGTTTAATATTTAAGCCCGCTTTCTTCCAAAGAAAAAAGGCACAAATTAATCCATAAGCCAGACAAATTTAGTTTTAGATGGTAGTAGACAGAATTAATGCTTCAAAGCATTAATAGGTTTTATTTCACTGCAGGGAAGGAGAGAAGTAATTTGAACAGGCTCTGTGTATTGACCAGAAGCACCCTTACTGTTCAGTCCATTTATGCAGAACTGAAAACAATGTGATGTTACCTTTACTACAGGTAATATTAAAGTGTTAGAAATCACAGAGCATATGAATCTTACTTGTACAAGCCAGTTAATGAATAAACAGAAGAGCTGAAAACTGGTTTTCATACATGTCCTTCTCCAGATTTTTCTTATGGAACAGAAGAATCCCTCCGCCAACAGCCTAATAAATACTAACAGACGTATTTAGGTACCATCTTCAAAAATCTGTTGAAAATGCAGTCTCCAAATGAAAACTACCTTTATGCAGTACTAATATCTTACATAAAATAAGTCTTATGAATTGTCATTAATAGCAGTAACTGAAATTAATGTACAACAAGTCTCCAGGTGATGTGCAAGTTCAGCTGTGTAACACAGGTGGAGATTTTGAACAGTTCTTATCATCTTGCTTTGGACAGGTTTTCAACTTGTCCCATAGATTACAGAACCTCTAGGCTACAGTATTGTGCAACTGTCAGCATCTTCAAGAGCTCTTCAATGTAAAGAAATTTGATGGAAGCACCACACAGCAAGATCATGCTCTTAGTAGAGCACCTTGAATTCTGAGAATTTTAGGCATCACTGCTGTCTTGCCTTGACTACGGAACACTGATGAGAGGACACCAGGATAAAAAGGAGCAAAAATACAGTGAAGTCTGCTTCAAACAGGGAATGTAATATGCAAAAAAAAAAAATCTGACTCCACAAGCATGTAAGCTAAAGTCTTAAAGAGCTGTGTATTAACACAGAGCTCAAGGTGCCTTAACTTAGCTAGACCACCACAATTTATTAATACTATGAATCCAGCATAGCTGCATTTCATCCAAGAATCAGCCTCTGCTTCCAGTTAAAGCATGCATACCACCTCACTAAATACCCTTTTCCCAAATTTCAGGTTTGGAGCTCTTCCTTTTCTTATTCCTCCTGTATTACCCCTTCCCTAAATCTAGAGCTTTAGAGACTCCAGAGCTGTCCACCAAAGACTTGTTGCATCTGCATGTAAAAATACTTAGGACACTCTTCCAGCCCAACACATCTTTTTCACCACTCAGAAATGGATTTGCAGCAGATCAGTCTTGATCTCTAGTTCAGTTTTAGATTATGCTTAAGTTACAGCAGCCAGAGTTCAATTCTGTGAATGTAAGCTCAACACAGAGAAAGCCATTTATCCTTTGTAATTCATCCTTATGGTATGTTTATCCAGAGATTTATAGTCAACTTCCAGTTTTAAATTATTTTCTTAGCACTTCAAAGAAGCTGCCATCTCCTTCAGGAGGGACTGACATGCATCACACAGAATGTTGTTTAAATTAGTCCAAGTTTCAACAAGTTTCAAGACCAGAAGTCTTACTTGTTAGAACACACTCCTTTTCCAACTACTCCCCCTCATTCCCACCCCTCCCCAGCAATGGGCAATTACTTCACAAGAAATGTAAAACGGGATACAGGTGCACACAAAACCTACCCCTCACTAATACTGAACAGAAAAGCCTATTTTTCCAATTACAGGACATCTTTCTCTAAACTTAGGTCAGCACTGGTGCAGTCTGCACTGTTTTAAGATTACCACAAGGATAATACCAATAAGTACATATATTTTATTAAACCAATTTAAAAGCCTATGAAGTTAATTGGGGAAAAGTTTAATATTGCTACTTCAGAGCACTAGAACACACAAAGTGAATCCAATGAAGATCCTTGTACTGAGTCAATATTAAGTATTAATTGCATGACCATCATAGCACCTCTTAACATTATCACACAATAACCAGTTATCAATTGCTTTTAAAACTAAAAAGGGTACAGTCCAATATTTATAACTTGCACACTGTTACTATATAGAAACTAGGTGCATGGTAGTGCTGCAAAAATGGAAGCCTGCAGTTTTGACAAAGATGCCAAGTCATGTTGTAGACAATTTCAGTCAAACTGGCAATACTGTTTAAGCTAATACTTAACACAGCAAGAAATAAAGGACAAAAAAAAAAAAGCATTTTATAACCAAATAAACATCTGAAATTTCCTTTCCCTTTAAGAATACAAGTAAGGTCACTTTTAGCCTTGGAACAGATACATGTTTGCCTATGATGATCTTGCTAACTACTACACAATATCTGATGTCCTCTGCTAAGAATATATTTTAAGAAAGCAGTTACAAGAGGCATCTAATGTAATATCTAAAATTTTCTTTATGGCAATTATTGAATTTGTCTTAAACAGTGAATATGGAAAGATGGCCTCATGTTTCCTTTTCAATAGTACTCTGAGGATCAAGTGGCTTTCAAGCAGCATGGTGGGTTTGAAGTTTTTGCAGTTTAGATCATTCTGTTGCGTTTATGAGTTGGTGAGTCTGTAATGACATCGCCACACTGGGCTGAGGTACGCTTTCTAGTTCCACCATTGTCCAAGTGGAGTGCCATTTCTTCTGATATGAAAGTGTTCAAATCAACATCATGAAGTCCATTTCTCCTTCGACTAGCATTGGAGCCACTGCTCACGTGAGTGGGTGAGCCTGGGGTACTTGAGCGAACACTTATACTAGCCATTGCACCACTGAGACCTACGGAGAAAAAAGAGGAAGGATTTAGGTCAAATAGTAAAGAAAATTTCGTTTCCCATGTGTGGCAGAAGGGATGACACTTATCTGAGTTCTAGAGATAAGTTAAAGGCACTTCCTACTATTTGTGCCACACTTCCTCATAGTCCAGACCACACCTTCCCAGATTTTCATCCATTTAAGTGTAACAATTACCAGAACTGCTTCTTATGACATTAAGGTAAGCTTATACACCAAGTTGTAACAGCACACTATGACAAATGCTAGCTCCATAAACATGACATGCTGTTCAAAATGTGCACATACCCAGAGTAGACCACTTCAATGTAAAAGGCTAGACCAGTAGTTACACAGAAGGAAAATCCCCTATCAAGGATATCCAGGTTGACCTGATTTAGTTTTGTTTCAACCACCACCAATCTGCTCCCTTTCACTGCTTCAGTCACTAGTTCTAAAGAAAAATGCAGTGTGACAGATATGACAAGCACACAAGAGCTAGTTTGTAAGTTAAAATTTTATTTCAAGGCTAATGTTATTAGCCAAGACCTTAAGTATTACTAGAATTCAGATGAGCACTTAAACAAGCCAATCGAGACAACCCCCCAAATTTGCTATTGACAGGTTGATCCAAAACACTTGTCACAGGAACCCTGCAAATACTTCACTTTGCATTCAGATTATCAAAGTGTTTAACTAAAAGAGAAGTTTGTTTCATGTAGAAATAAGGTTATAAACAAGAAAATCATGAATTTCATACTACACAGTCTTCTGTAATGTTGCTATTATAACTGTGCAAAAGTAGGACACTAAAATTCAGTAAGGGCTAGTATATGAAACTGTAACAACTCTTGTCAAACTGGAATCCAGGCTCTATTTGTAAGAACACAGGAACTCAGAGGCGAGACACATCTTTGCTATCATAACTGCTTCAAACCTGAGTAGTATAAGGAAAGTACAAGAGCACCTGTTGGCCTTAGAAATAAACTATCAAAGCTAGTGTCAAGCACAAGTCATGCAAAAAGATGATCAGCACAACTAGAGCTATTAGATCAGTTGCTAGAATCATCAATTAGAAGGTACATTCTAAAACTATCAGCAGCCATGTCAGGTTACTTTACAAGTCAGGATAGAACAGACCAACCTGTATCACTGTTGAAAGAATATTTGAAGCTAAGATCTTGTAACAGCACAGGCTATGATTGGGCATTGTACAACCACTAGTAGAACCAGCCACACATCACTGATGCTTCCTTAGAGCTTTTGCTTACAGCTCTAAGTGTTCCAACAACTCAGAGGCATGGTTTTAAACCTGATAGGGACCCTGCAGATTTTAACAACATTAAAATCACCTCTCATTCACAACAGTAGAAAGTATTTGAACAGCAGAAGCTTAGTGAAAGGGTAATTCAGAAACAAGGTTTGTTCTAGTACTCCCAGGATTAAGGTCAAGCTTAAACTCAAAACCGTTAATAAAAGAGTTTCCTATACATCTACCAAAGAAAGTAAAGCAGCCAATTGATGACACAGATGTATGAGCAAATATATAATTCTGAGACTATGGCTGGGATAGGCCACCAGCATGCAAAAAATCACTTCACAATATAAAGATAACAGCAAACTCCACTTCAACAGGCATAACATACATTAGAAAAAAATATTTATCCTGCACATTTAAATGGCAGAAAAACACAGCACACAGAAAGTAACAGTTTCAAATCCAAATTGACTGCAGAAATTTCCCCCATCTTATTATTCCAAGCTCTGGACACAAGTTTAGCATTGTACTTCCACTGAGAATCAACTATTTACACTACTTACCAGTCATTTACTCTTACATAACCCATAAACAAATGGCTAATATACTGAGCTCTATCATGACATCTCTGCATTATGTCTATTGCCCAAGTAAGGAGAGAAGCAATATTCAAAACAAACCCCAAAATTGAAATGTGATGTGAGAATACATTTTTTGGCATCATTCAGTAACTATGTTGAAGTAAAGCCTTTCCAATAACAAGCATTTTTTTAAATAGTAGATAAAGTTAGAATTAAAAGATGTATCTGTGAAATTCTACAGCATATTCTTAAACAAGCTGTAAGGTTCACAAGCAATGCCTCAAGCAGGCATTGACTTTTCAATATTTAGGAAATATTGAATCACTGCACATTGAAACACAGAAAAAACCCTCAGGAAATAATTAAGAAGTTCAAGTCTTCAATCAAACCTCATGTCAGAAGCAGAAAAGCTTTGAATTATTACTGAGCTATGAGTACAAGAAAATTGTATCAGTACATGGACTTCCAGTTGCAGTTTAATCTTGCATCTCATATAGGATGAGTAACAGTCATTACCAAGTATGCTAACAGACTGAGTGACAATTAGGTATCAGTTACTGGCAGTTAACCATATTTCACAGCACTACACATCAATCCAAGAGAGCAGAACTGTCAAACAAAACATTTGGATCAGTTTAGGATTGGGTTAATCAAGCTGACATGGAAGAGTCAGAAAATTCAAGGCATGCACTGAGATACCAAATTGCCACTTCATGGAAACAACATGTTAGAAGACGCTCAGCAATGCAATTGAGAAGATCTACTTTTGTTGACAGAGACAGCATCTTTCAGGAACTGTGATCCACAGTCCAATCTTTCTTGAAAAACTGTTCTAACGCAAAGGGGAATCCTCAAAGACCCATTTATTGTGAACTATTGAGTTTCACGTTTTCAGTGTACTCACACTTCTTCCCAAAGCATTTAAACCATTTAAAGCAGTAAATCAAGCAGAAGTAGATACCAGGAAATAGTAAGATGACTGTTAGCAACACTATTTCATAACCTGAAATTTCTGTGTCATGATTAACATGACCTAATCACAGGCACATCAGTTGTCTAGACAACAGTATAGAGCTTCAAACAGCTACTAAAATAGATCTCATGACCACCTCTTAAGCCTTACACTCCCCTTTTTAAAGGAGATCTTGCTGTGTGGTGCTTTCTTTTTTTACTAGGCCTTCAAGACACATGGCAGTCTCTTTGAACTTCAAAGGACTGAAGTGGAAGGCATATCTGAAATATTCTGCAGTATTCTCATTCCTGCTGTATCTTTCAGTCATCAACAATATGGCATTTCATAGCCAATAATTTCACAAAGCACTGCTTTTATCTGAAGCTACATTCTAAATCATTATAATACTAGTAGGGAAAAGCTGCAGTTTATAGACACTGTGACCAATAATAGCTAATTTGTAACTAAGTCCTCTCCAAAAAGTATCAAGTTATTAGAATGCTCAACTAAAAGTCTGTTTCATGGAGTATAAAATACTTAAGGTAGATAAAGCTGCCCACATTAGGTTTATCAACACTGGCCTAATAAAGTGTAAGTAGTACTTTATATGCACTGTAATTCACAATGGACATGGTTACTCAGGCCACTACCACCATGTAAGATATGGGATAACTACTGTTCAGTATAGTAGCAGTATTACCTATTGTTTTCCAGAAGTTTTAATCAGGAATTATCAAAACCCATTCACAGTGTGACTGAAGCAGGAATTAGTTAACCTCACAGAGCTACAACACAGCATGCAGATAGATTCTTGCCACTCCTGTCTCATACTCACCCTTTCACATTACTGCTCAAAAAGCAAGTTAAGCAGTACCTACCAACCCTAACTATGATAGCTACACACACACACCCCCTTTAGCTTAAACTCTCTCGGACTAACCTGAACTCTGTCCTCCCATCCCTCTTTTATCAAGTACTGCTTTTCCACCCTGGTAATAACTGCTAATGTCTTACATTGCATTTAATACTTTGAGAATAAAGAGGCCTAATGGAAGTCAAAGGTTCTTTAAAGGGGCCAAGCCACACTCTTACAGGCTACAGCAAGAGCTAAACCCACTCCAAAGAAACTAAATTGCATGAATGATACACAGCAACATTAAATCTAAGGACAAAAAAAAACCCAAACAAAACACACACCACCAATAACCTAACACTCCCTTCACTGTGGTGTTGCCCANCCCACTCCAAAGAAACTAAATTGCATGAATGATACACAGCAACATTAAATCTAAGGACAAAAAAAAAACCCAAACAAAACACACACCACCAATAACCTAACACTCCCTTCACTGTGGTGTTGCCCATTCCCTTAATTTGTACTTAAGAACATTCACATCTAATGTATTTCAGCATTGCATTCCAAAGCTTGCTTCTTCCCCTTACTTAAATCATAGCATTTTTACCTCTTACACTTGGGAGAATAGTTTCTAAAACATGGAGCACATCCTAAAATAAAAGACCAAAGCATTATTTCAATTATGGACTGTGCACAGCAAGCCTTCATATACTGGCTACAGCCAGGCAACAAGTGGCCTCGCACACATCAGCTTTTGGGAATCTCATGCCTCTTTAGCTCAGTTTGATACAATTCTGTCATTTGAAAATCCTCTACAGAACTGGATATGGCAATACACATCCAAGTTGCAGAGGAAAATACACCCATACCCATGCTAACTGTAATTACATATCAGGGAATGGTGAAAGTTAAAAACCTGACTTTGTGATGCTAAACAAAGAAGGTATTTATCCTCTTCCACATCTTAAAATGCCTCATTCTTAATGACCAATTCTTTAAACTCTGCATTATCAGCTGCAGAATTCCTCAAGTTTCAGAAAAAGCTATTATCTTGAGCTAGCTACTCAGCTTCTCTTGAAGACTTTAATTCAGGTATCCATACTTCAAGTTTCCACCAATTCTGTTTCAAAGGTTACCAATCAGTACAACAATAAAGCTGATATTAAAGGCAAAGATTTTTTTTATTACATTTGCCAGAATTCACACTCTGAAAAGATTACTTAAAACCAAAAATGCATTCTCAAGAACCCTTTAAGGTACACTTAAGGTAAAGGATTCAGTAACAGCTGCACAACATACATGGCATAGAGTTTCAAGAAAAGGTAGATCATATATACCCTAAGCATTCTTGTGTCAGCATAGTTTTGTCATGATCATTTTACTTTTAGCTACCATAGCAAATCTTGAAAGCAGAACAATAGAGAAGTTTCCTTACAGCAAAGATTATGATAACTAATATCACAAGATTAAATACTGGGTTGAAAATCCCTAGCTTTGGTTAAACTGCCAACTACTTCACAGAGCTCTGTTACAGGTCAGGTATAACATTTGAAGCAAAACGCCAAGAAATCAGTCTTAACAGATTTCTTTTCAAATGCAGCATACAGTTTTAAGATTGCACTCTTCTCTGATGCTTTTGTCTAAGGAAATATACCTAGAACTGTGTATTCCAGGAATTACACAGTTATTAGCTACTTTGTGACTACAGTTTCTATCAAAGTTTTAAGATCTGACTGTCAGGAATCTACAGGTTATTTATTTATTAGTTATTTCTCCCAAAGAGCAGGATGAGCAAACTCCAGCACCATGGTCTTATTTTGAAAAGTGAATGAACCAACTCTGCTTTCACCAAGCTTTATTTGGAGTCACAGATCCATACCTACTCCTGTTTCACTACAAGAGGTCTTGCTCAGGGCAGCAAAACCCTAGTATTATCCCTTAAATCTAATCCAGCCCATCCACGTTACCAATAAATGACACCCATTCCCACAGATAGCCTACCAGCACAAAACAAAGCCTCTAAACAAAAGCCACAAAACATTCCAGCCAAAGTGCCCCTTAAAGCTTAGGCCTGATTACTTACTGAGACTGCCACTCACTATCATCAGGTTGTATCCTCACAATATCTAGAAGCAGCACATCACTGCCAGAAATGAAGGTAAGCATAGCCCTAAAGAGGGCATTCATCTATACACATCTGAAGATCCTATCCAGGTTTCAAAACCAAAATATAGTTTCAAGAAGCCCTATTGTAAATAGAAAAATAGTTTGGGAGATTATCCATGACTTCATTAATGATAAAGAGGGGGAGAAGCTGGATGAATGTAGATATTGTAGACAATAACCTAAAAACAGTTGAGGTCAAATGCAAGCCTAATTACTAAAGGCTTAGCACACAAGCATTTGTGTCAAAGACTAGGCTGAAACTGGCACCAAGAGAACTGCATTCAGAAGGTGACTGACAAGAATCTTGTAAACCAGCTGATGGGGAGAAGAGTGCATTTCTAGCCCCTGCAGTGCCAGAGTGGGGAACTTCCTACAGTCCTCATGACCCTTTATTAGGTTATGAAATATGAACAAGAACTTCATAGCATGGGAGTCTTGAACCCTGAGGTACAAAGAACCATGAACCACCATGAATCCATGAATCACCTCTATAAAAAGTAGATGCTAAGAAACAATAGTACAAGACCCATATTATCAATAAAAATGCCCAAGTTTATTCTGCTTGAGAGCTCCCTGTGCTGAAGCAAGTCTACTTGCTTACTCTCACCTGCTTTACCAACTAGCTTTACCTACTGAACAACCAGTACTGGCACACAGAATTCTCTATCCAGCTTCCAGTATGAGGAGAAAAACTGCCAGAAACTGCATGACTGGGTGGAAGCATGCTTGATTTAAATGGCAACAGAGCAGCCAGCAAACAAAACCAGAATTAGGCTGTCACCTAGACAGTAACAGTGTCTGGTTTATGTACCTTGAGAAACCACCATAGCACAGCAAAAGCAAAGACTGCATTTTCAGGAATCCACTCATCTAATTAACTCATTAATTCCATACCCCCCACAAAACTGAAACAGTAAAAGTTCCCTTTAAGTTTCACAAGTTGTACTTCTAGATAGCTTGACTTTTCTGCTACCTTCCAGGATTTTACATGGTATAAACCCTACAGATGAGCTGCTTCATTTCACCTCAGGAACAATTTAAGCAACTGATAAAAATGTTCCTACTAGGTAATAGTCCAGTATAGAATAAGCTACTGAATATAGAGATCTGAAAAGGAGAAGAGATACACCACCACCACTGTTGGTGATGGCAAGGAAGGGAATTCAGTACAACACTGCAAGACACCTAAGCCTGAAAGTGAACCAAGTTCTAAACAGGACTAAATTATTGCAGTGACATGCAAGTGAGGTATCCTTTCTAGGGTACTTGAGGTAGAATCCTAAACACATCATTATCCAGGAAATAACAAATGGACTACAGTGAGGTATAGTATCCCAGAAACAGAAGCTTCACACATTAAATTCCCTCTCCAACTTCATAAAAATTTGCTACTTACTTGCTACTAGTCAAATCTAACATTTACCAAGTTGCTAACATAGTATTATTTTTCCAAAAACTATTTGTATTAGCATTGGTATAAAGGCCAAATCTGGTCAAGCTTCAAACACACTACCAAGAGTTGACACTTAACTGTTGAGTCCACTGCTGTAGAATATTACAGATACAAACCTCATTTATATCTTTTCTTCATTCACAATATTGGACTATGCACCTTTTTAGTAGCCAGTATGCCTTACACATACAAACACTGACTCATTCTTGAGGGGAACACAAACCTTCAGCTGGAACATCAGGTACATGATATGGAACCAGCAATGGCCGCAAGCCAGACATGCTTTAAGAACCTCCCCTTCAAAATTTTAACCAAGTAGTATTGAAAAAAAAAAAATATTGTTACCATGCAGAGCTATGGCTTCACGGAAGGGCTGCAAATCAGTCTCTACAGATGAACTAGTTTCTGTTGAAGTAGCTCGATTAGGGGATACTACAGTCAGTCTTGGGGGAGCTCTAGAATTTCTTGGAGGAGGAACTTTTCCACATAGGAAGCTGATCAAGTCTTCTCTACGAATAGTTCTTCTGCGTTTTTTAACCCAGGCTAAGACATCCTTATTCCGACGCTGATAGCCAATCTGAATTCCTACATCAAAGCTTCGCTGATGGACATCCACACTTTCTGCAAGGAGACGAAAAAAAGGTGGTTTAGTGTTACAGATATAGCATAGTATGACACATCAGTGACACCGCTTCCTGTTAGCCATAGGGAAGAAGTAATTCTTCTACAGGTTATTGGAACATAGTATCAGGTTAGCTGTAACAAATTAGCTAGTATTGAAGTCCTATTAAACCTGAAAAGGGTGTTTGCTAGAGTTGCATCCCCTTTGCAAATCATAAAGTCAACAAGAACTCAAGCACCACCACAACTGCACTTCCCTTACTTCGGGTCAATACAACAGCACCTTTTACACCACTTATATTGCCGTTAAAACCACGCTTTGAGCTTGTCAGTCTGAGGCTGGTACTCCCATCAACACAATGCACTTTAATAGACAAAAGTGCACCAGAACAGCCAGGAAACCCCACAAAGAAATAATGGCTTTGATTCTGATAAGGAAGGAATTTTCAGGAAACTCAGATTTCTTTAGAGTCCTTCTAGTTTCACATGAATTTCAACTGCAGAAGCAATTCACTAGAGGACATAGTTTTAAAACTAGTTAGAACACAAGTGTCCCCAAAGCCTTTTTATGAGGTAACATACCATTTACAAAGGAAGGCTAAAGAGTTTCCTTCCCCACTTAGACCCCATTGAAAATTTTATATACAAAAGATTTAAGCACATTATTTGCAACTAATCTGTCTCCAAAATGCAATTCCGTTCTCCATTAATATAACTGGTCATGTCAGTTACAACTGTGCCTGTAAGAATTACTTCCATGCCTTGTATGAAACTGCTTTCTAAGTACTGAAGATCATACTAGCTTGAGTATACTTCAACCAACAGCAACAAGCCAGACAAACCATATTCTGTACTCAACTATGCCCTTCCTGTTTGCCATAAATTTCAGAGCTTTGTGAACAGCTATTTTAGTTTTATAATAATTACTGCTATGTTGCTCTTGCTCCATTAAAAGACACCAACATATCCACACCAATTCCACTTTATTTCCATAATTAATCTGGGAGAGCCAATTTGAGACAGCTTTTTATGTATCTGCTCTACCAATTTAAGTCCAGCATAAGAGCCATTTGCCCAGAACAATATTTGATGTATTTAAGAACAGCTGTCTAAGCTATTGGTTTACAGGTGAACAGTGACCTACCTATCTAATCTGGTTATCACAGGAAAAAAACAACCAAAACATGAAAATCATCACTATTAAATCCTATTTTTAGGCTTCTGTTCCAAGGCACCACTGCAATGGTCCACAAAAGAGACCAAAACCTACACTAGCAGAAAGCAGCCTTTCAAACATAAAACACAGTGAAAAACCATCTCAAAGCGATAATTTCAGAGGGGGTTCATAATGTGACACAGATACACTGAGTAACTAACCTGTTAAGTGTACTTTTAGGCACTCTTAAGAGTATTTTGCCTATGCTGCTTTGTAATCAAAAGGCTAGAGAACATTTACAAATGCTAATTCCTGTGAAATTGGCAACATGACAGACCATTCCTCCAGCTATTTGATACTCCACAGCAGCTTAAGATTCTAATACACTTACAGTAAAAGCTACCTAAACACTTTGGAGCCAATATGAAAACTGACAATATTCCTTTAATCAATTCCGGAAATACAGTGAGAAAGTCCTTCTGCAAGATGAGGCATCCAGCTTTACAATAACCTGCTTTACTTACATATGACAATGCCTTACAAAGAACTTAACTAAAAGGTCAAACTCACTGACTGCCAATGCAGCCTGGGCAAGCTTTAAGCATCATGACACTAGGAAACATTAGATTTTTGTGTTAGAAGGTAGACCTACTTTGTACACAAAAGCTGGCAAAATACAAGCATTCAAGCTACACGCATTATGAAAATTAACATTAGCAAGCATTCAGCTTTTTTATATAACAATAAGGTAAATTGCAGGTTTACAAGTCTTATTCCACCATAAACCCAAGACTTCCTATAGCGGCCTTAAATTCTGAATCTTGCATGATCATACCTTCGCTTATTCAGTGCAATTCAGAAAACAATCAAACATCTTTAAATGCAGCCACCAGCATCAACTGGAACCATTCATGATCCAAGACCTGCTCAGTGTGGTCACTGAGATGGTATCACTCATGTTACTAAGCTTTTTCATCTATTTTCAGGAATTTTTTTTAAAAAAAGCTGACATTCAAGACATGGTATTATCCTTACGTACTATTCCTCATGTAGTTCTTGTTATAAAGAATTTTGACACCTCAAAAATCCAAGCATTCCTCAGATCAGAAACCAGATGACAGGGTAAGAGGCAGCTTGTGGTGTTCCATTTACCACACCAAGTGCTTCTCCAGTGTTTTTACAGAGTCCTCCAAAACACAAATGTTACTGAACATGTCAGAAACAGTATTTTTAAAGAGCCATGTTCATCACTAAGAAAAGCAAATCCACATTTAGAGAATTCAACTTATCTGGTAGGCCACTATCTAGCTGGTTTTACCTGTGCTCTCAACAAATTTCTACCCATTTGGAAGCTGAAATGTAGAATCAAAAGACAGCAGTTCTAAGTAACAGAGGTACTTCAGCACTTAAAGATCTGCTTGAAGGAAAGATTTGTTTCAGGTGTTGCTTTCTAAAGTATTACATTACACCTGACTAAAGACAGCTTCCTACTTAAATTCTAGTTTCCCTATCAACACACACGCTTAACGACATTACCACAGAAAAATAGGGTTTAGTTTTGCCTACAGCACACATAATCAAATTATTTAATGGATAAAGAGCCCAATTCTTCATAGTAAATATGCCATAAGGGAGAGCAGTGCCATTTGTAAAAAAAAAAAAAAAACCTAAAAATTATTCCAGGCAACATATTGGCACTACCTGCTGCTACTCTAGCACCATACTCTAGTAACTCATGTTCCAGACCACTATCTAGTGACCCACTCCCTCAGGCCACGGCCTACCCTGTTATATGACATGCTACCCCTTTATATGGCCTGTAATATATACTCAACACTTATATGCACTTTCTACAGAAGTCATATCTGGCAGACAGGGTTAAGCATCCACATTTCTTCCTTGCTCTGTTCACATCTATTAGAAACCTGTTCAGCCATCACAAGCATATTACTAAATTAAACTGCTTACAGCAAATCCAAAATGGGAAAACTGGAGACAAATGAAAGATGCTGACAGAACTATAGGTAATGCTATACAAACCAAGAAAAAAAACAACATCCCACTACTGAAAAATAGGAAAAAAAAATCAAACTAGAAGAACAACCTTGACATCAAAAGTTTTCCTATAAATGGAAGACTAACAGTGGGAATCACACCATGCCAATTTAAGCTTCCACTGATCTAGATACCATTTCCATACAGTTTTAGCTTGGTATTTTATTTTTTTTTTTAAGCACACTAGTAACCACTGTTTCCTCTGCACACAAAAATTCTTGTGACAACCAGAAACAGATGCTCACAGATTGGAACACATAGGAAAACAGCACTATAGAAGAGTCACATGCAGAGTGCATCCTTACCAAAGTTTTGGCTAACTTCTTAACAGCCACCCTGGCCACAGTCATAGTGACATTCTAGCACTTACATTAGTAGGCTTACTTAAGAAGCCACACTGTCACAAGATGATGGAACCTTGTCACATACATCTATGCAAAATTTTACAAACACAAAACCTAACCTATGGTTCACTATTTAATACACCATGAAAAATACAAAATTCAGAACATTGCAATACTCTTAATAAACTACTGCATCTTCCCTTAATTCACAAGCCTGCACCACATATTATAAATATCCTCTTCTGAGGGTCATGAAGTAAAACAGCCTTTAAATTATTAGTCACTGACATGAGACAACAGAAAAGATTCAGCTACTGTCAACTAGAGGAGCCCAGGGAAAACCTTCAAGATTCAGGAAGCAGTCTCGGCTTAGATTTTATCAGGGTGAATAAGAGACATTAACAGGTCCTGCTTATGAGTAAGCCGTGGCAGGAGGCAGAGTTGGGCCCGGCTCAGCAGAGAGGGCTGCCAGGGCAGCAGGGGGAGGGCAGCCCCTTACCTTTGTAGAGGTTGGTGACCGCAGTGGCAGCGTTCTGGAAAGGGACCCAGAGGGAGAGCCCCGGCTGCTGGCACACCCGGTCTGCAGGGAGGGAAGGACATACGCTGTTTATTTTGGAGTCACCAACTCCGAACGGCCATGTTAGGTTTCGCCATTTTGTTCCACCTTCCGAAGGCAACTCGGGATCCGGGCCGAGAAGGGCGGGCCGGCAGCGGCCCGGGCCCAGGACCGGCGGCAGCGTTGCCCCCAGCCTGCTGGGAAAGCGGCCTGCGCGGCCCCCGCCCGCAGCCCCCGCCGCACAATGAGGCCGGCCCTTCACTTCGCCATTTTGTCGGAGCCTCTTCCCTGGGCTGGGCGTCGGGAGCCGCCGCCGGCAGGGCCGGGCTTCCCGGTCGGTCCCCACCCTCCCCGTTCCCGGAGCCCGCCGCTCCCCGGACATTCACAGCGCTCCCCCCGCCGACCAGGGCCCTCCCGGCGCGGCCCCCCGCCGAGGGCGCTTTCAGCCGGGGCGACCTGCCTTCCCGGGGCCTCCGGTGCAGGGCCGAGTCCCACCGGCCGTCTTTGCCCTCCCGTGCCAGCCGAGTTGGGGATAGGCCGGGCTGCCGCCAGAGCCAGCCCTTGGGTATCACCGGCCCAACTGTTCCAGTGGCCTGGGCCACTCCGCTGGAGGCGGCGAAGGCCGACGTCCGGGCAGCGGCCGCAGCTCCCCCTCACGCCATTTTGTTTTCCCGTCTGCCTCTATGGACGGGCGCGGAGCCCACGGGCCGGAAGCCCGCTCCTCCCTCTACCCAGGCCGCCACATCCCCTTTGTGCAGTCGCGGCCCCGTTCCTACCCCACCACCGGCGGCTCAGTAGCGCCCACCCTGCCGCCACCTCCCTGGGCCCGGCCGAGGCCCAGAGCGCACCGCTCCCAGGCTCCACCGCTCCCCAAACCCCATCCCCACCCCCACCTCTCCCGCGACGCTCACCCTTGTAGAGCTGCGCCACAGCGGTGGCCGAGTTCTGGAAGAGGTGCCAGAGCTTCTGCTGCTTGTGCTCCGGCTGCGCCGCCTCCTCGTCTTGCAGCTCCGGAGCCAACGCCTCCTCCTGCTCGGCTTCAGCCAGGCACTGCCTCTCCCACTTGCTGAACCAGTGCTCGGGCCCGTGCTCCTGGATCTCCGCCTCGCCTTCTTCCTTCTTGTCCTCCATCCTCCGGCCGGCTCCGCGCTCCCCTCCGCGGCGCAGGCTCGGCCCCGCCACTCAGACGCGCTCGCCTGTTCTCCGCAGCTGGGCCGACTCCACCTCAACCCCCATACCGCCCAGCCCCGACGCCCGGCCGCCGGCTCCAAACACACTAAGCGTCGGCACCGCCCCGAGCGCAGTAAAACCCTGTCGGAGACGCCCGGGAACGTAGCTCCGTCCAAAGACCGCCCCCAGCATTCCATTGGCCGCTGGTACACCGGCACCCTTTATTTGAATGGCACCTCCGTCTCTCATTGGACAGACAGCACGTCAATCATGCGTGACGTCAAACGGGGGTACCCGGCCGCAGGATTGGTCACGCTGTCACACACCCGTGCGCAGCGTCGTCGGCCGCTCAGCGCAGGCGCAGTGGGCTTCTCTCCCCCGGCGCGGCCTGATCCCGCCCCCTGGTGTGATGTTTCGGGCCTGGCGGCGGCTCCGCCTGGCGGCGCCCCTCACCGCCCGGCGCGCCGGGGTCGTGGTGGTCGCGGGCACGGGGGGGCTGGCTGAGGGCCCGGAGTCCCCTCACGGCTGCCGCGCGGCAGGGCCCGGCGGTGTTGCCATCTTGGTGCTGAGGTCTTCCCCAAGCGGGGTGAGGCGTTGCCTCGCCTCGGGCTTCCCCCGAGCCGCAGCTGTCGGGGCCAGAACCCGTGAGGTGGCAGCGGTCACCGCGCTACCGCTGAGCGGCAGAGCCTCCCCCGGGAGGTGTTTCCTGCGGCCACGGCGGGGGTAAGACCAGGCCCAAGGGAAAATGGCGGCGGCGCCTGGAAGGGCACGGCGTTGGCCGGGAGATGTGCGCTGGGGACCCGAGCCCTTGTGATCCCTTCGCTGCCATTCTTACACTGGTCACTGTTTCTTGCGGCCTGTTTGCATCGTACCGGGAAAAATCTCAGTAAACAGATGGAAATGCCGGCTTTTTGCACATGTTCAAGGCACTCATTTGCCTCACGATCTTTTAGAAACGCTCCTGTAAAAATCGTCTCCCGAACTCCCCCAGCCACACTGCTCCTGTCAATCAAAGCAAAGCCGGCATGTGAACCAAGCTATTAACTGCTGTAGAAGTACCAGTCCAGCAGGCAAGCACCTAGCATTCCCCTGTCCCTCTATAAAATACCTTTATTCCTTCGCTTTATAAAATACCTTAGTCTGTTGGGTTTTGTTGCTGTAGTGAAAAAGGCTGGACATACCTGCAGCTGGTTGTTCATCTGCTGTCCTGAGTGCTATGCCATGGTTGTGTGTGCAGAGCTAGGTTTCAGATCAGCTGTTCTGTATTATTAAATTGGTGTTGTGCATAAACTGATAGCCTGGGGTATGAATCCTTTGCAAAGCCACTGGATGTTAGAAACACAAGCTTTATGGACTGTTTCCTCCTTTGGCAATCTATTTTACTCTATTCAATCCGTACTTGTTCCTGGTTTGGATCTTCATGTAACTTCCTAAAATGTACAGGAATTCCAGTCTAAGTGTTCATCTCTAAGGACAACAGAAAAGTATTTCATAAGTATTTTGTAGACCACTGAGACTAACTACTAGGGACCTCCTGCATGTGGGTTATGCGACAGTACTCCAGGTGGGTAGAAAGGATGAGACTATCTGTACTTCTGTGCACACATTCTTAAACTGAAGTTGTGGCACTGGCTTTTGATGTGTATCTCATAACACTAATGCCCATACACAGAGGCATGGATATTCTGTTCCTTTTTAGGTAAAACTCTGTTCAGTCCTTGGATTATGAACTTCAACAGGCTTAGGAGTGCTCCTAGGTATATTCTGTTGGGCTTTTATGAATGTACAAAGATAACACAGAAAAGAAAGGAATACATAATTCAAAAAAGTAAATGAAAATTGGGTTTGTGTATAATATATTGATCAGTAGTCCAGTAAACATGGTGGAACATGGATTTTTCTCCGTGCAACTGCTTCAAGGAAAACAACAGAAGAGGAAACTATCTTCTGTATTGAATAGGATTTTTTATAAACCTGCAACTTGGAAATGTTCATTCCTTAAACTCTTAAATTGTTTAAGTATTGAAAGGTATCAAATGGGAATGTACAATGGGATTGTATTCAAGTACTTCTGCATAAATAGGATACTTAATCAATCTCCCCCCGTTAAAAGATGTCCAAAAAAGTCAACTTCAGTGGACTTTACAGATGCTCTCTAAGATCTGAGATCAGCAGTTACTGCATGGAGCTTGCTGTAGGAGGGGACACAGCTATCATGGATTCTGTGTACCACACATCTGTTTTTCTGAATATTTCTGAAGAGTTGCATAATGTTGGCAACTGTGAAATAAACAGTGGGTTACTGCAATACAATGTGGTGTTAGTTGTGATTTATCAAGCGTGCAGTCCTGAAACTTGGCCTTGACTGCTGCCTATTCAGTATAAATCAAGCAGGGAATTGTAATGCATCACTAGGTAATCCCAGGGAGAAGTGTAGCACCCAACTTTCCCATTTCAACTTGGACAAACCCAGCTACACACAGATCTCAGAAACACCTACTGCTGATAAAAAAATGCTGAGATTTTAAGAGGGCTGTTTTCTAGACACATTACACCGAGTTGGGTGGGTAGCGTTGGAGCTCTATCAATTGTTTTGAAGTGGCCATTCACAGTTTCTGGGATAACAGTGTGGGGAGACTTAGCACAGCTGAGAACTGGGATGCTCTCCAGGTTTTGGATGAGGTAGAGTTAATTTTCTTTCTAGTACTCCTGAATTTTAAAATTAGAAAACTTATATAATTTTTGATAGAATGGTTGGAAGAACTTTACCTTGGTCTACAGTCTTCTTTATGCCACCCAAAGATAAAAAGGGTGTTAGGGTCTTGGGAAAGGAGTCAATCATTTTCTGGGATGAGAAGGATAATGTACCAAAGGAGTCCTGCAGGCAGAGAAGTGGCATTAAATGGAGAATAAAGACAATATTGATTGACTTTTCTTGGGTAAACTGGGGAGGAGGCAGCAAAGGAGAGAAGAAAAAGGAACAAAAGCCCCATGAGCAAAACCCCCTTAGTACACTAAACACTATTCTCCCTGATGCCTCCTAAGAAGCTTGGTACCTGCATCCTCTGAACAATACTGATCCAGTAAATAATTTTTACTCCCTATAAATAAAGAACAGATTTCATGCTAACTCATTTTGAACTGACATTGGTGGCATGGAACAAACATAGCTGTGCTGGTTTTGGTTGCTGGTAAGTAATTTGTTGGCTAGAGTCAAATGCAGAAAGCCTGGGAGCTCAATGGCATATGCATGGTGAATGTAGTGTCTGAGTAATCTTGGTGTTTTGCCTCTTAATTTCCCCTATGGGAATGCAGTAGTGATGAGAGCAGTGTGGCATCCCAACTGAAATCTCAGGGGAGATAATTACTGGAGCATGATGAGGGTATGCTAATTGTAGAAGGCTCTGAAGACTTGTTTTATTCCTTTTTGCAGACTCTGACTAAGAGTTGAATTATTGATAAATAAAGGAAAGCATTCTTCAAATATGAAAATACGAACTTGAGGGAAGGGAAGGGTTGATTGATAATGCAATCCATTCAAAGTGAACACTAACATTTTAAAATACCTGAATGTGTAGATGGTTGAATATAGATACAGAAATATTTTCACAGTGCTGCAGCCGAATGCATGGATATTTGTGCAAGAGAACTTTCATGATAATTTAAGATAACAGAGGAACTGAAGGGAGCAGGTATTCATTTCACCAAAGGGCAAAAACCAGGTCTGAATGTCAGTATATTCATTCCTCTTCACCATTTTCTCCTTTGGGATCAGGTGTACTGTCCTCAAAAAGAAGGTCAGCAGGGAAGGAAATTACACAGCTGGAAATTGTAATGCTTCTCAGCAAAAGTTTGCAGCCCAAGTAAATCTGAAGTAGCATGCCTGAGCAAGCAAGCTGCAGGCGCTGATGAGAAGTCTGGTTTACAGAGAGTGGCAGTGCACTAACTGTTGCATATCACACAACAGTTTAAGCTGTTGTTGATGTGGTCAGCTGGGCTTTTATGTACACTGGCTTGTTACTGCTACTCCCCCTGAAAAACCTCAAGATAGAGCACCCTTAGTGGAAACATTTGGTCAGTCTGAAACAGAAACTGATTGACAAAGGTCAATAGCATCAATGTATGAGGACCCTCATTGTGGTCACAAGAGCCTCAGTTTCTCCTGGTTTGGAGTCACAGGAAGCAGAAAAGAAAGGAAGTAGGTTTGAAGGGTTTTTTTCCCAGTATGTGCTCCTAGGTGATGGTATGTTCTGAAAACCAAAACTAGATAAGCACTGCAAAAAGGCTACTGGAATGGTGTCTTCAATTTTAAAATGTTGTCACCTTAAATGCAAAATGAATGTTGCCATGAAGTGTCTGCATCCTTCCTGCAGTTTCCTGGGAGCATTTTAGTAGCAGCACTTCTAAGACTGTAATTAAAATTCTGTCACATAAAAGCAGTTTGAAACTATGTGATTAAAGCTTGGTCAGTTTACTTTTGCCTTAAATAGGGATCCAGCGACATTTTGCCCCTGAATCATGCTCAGGATGAGAAGGAAAGCAGTTTGACTCTGTGGGAACAAGACTCTCAAAACCTCATGCAGGGCTCTGATATCAAAATCATTAAACAATCCAGACAAGGAGGAAAACTCCCCTTTTGTGAGAAAAACAAAGTAACTACACTGAGATACAGATCAATTACGTGTGAATTCAAACCCTTCCAAAAAGAGCAGCAGACACAGTTTTCAGTTTTACTGGGTAGTACCTTACTATATATTTGGTTCCACCGAAATACATGATATTTCTTGTATAACAGGATAAAGCCCGTGGTGAATATGCAGTTATCCTCCTGCTCAGTACTTCAGAGCAACCTAATCTTTCTTAATGCCTTAAGAGCTGCTCTGAAAGAAGAACTCTGCATGTTTGTAACATTTCCCTAAACAGCTTCCCTCCCCTCAGATTAAAATCTCTAGTGCATTATCAAATTAAAACCAGTCTCTAAATAGCACATTGGTTCACAAAAAAAGGTCCTATTGCCATGGGCTCTATACAAATTAAAAAGATGGTCTTTGCTGTGAAGGACTAGCAATTAAAACACAAAGGAAGAAAAAAGTGCGCATCGTATTTTCATGATATACAATGAATGAACAGATGACCATTGCTTCCAATAACACAACCTTGTTAGTGTGTGCATATGCTGTTATTTCTGTTGTCAGTAATAAGTCAGAAAGATCTCAAAGCTGAAGTCATTTTGGGAGCTTGTGCTATGGTTGTCCCAATAAGTAAGTTTTTAGCCAAAATTCAATCCCAAAGTGGTGTCCAAAGCTGTAGGAGAAACAATATTCAATAATATCTACTGCAGGTCAAAGTCTAACTGTAAGCATCTTCATCATGTACTGCAGATACATGCCTGGCCTATAAAACAAAGAGGCTGCATAGTAAATGAAAGACTGGGCGAAAAAACATTGTGGGGGTCATCTAAGTGGAGTTTCCTTTGCTTGCTCCAGCACCTTCATGAGAAGCCAAGGCTTTTAAAACTCCTTGAAGACATATAAATGAAAGTAGAAGTTCTCTATGCGGTCTTGTGGTGTTGGGATGTTAGACATCACTGCAGCTGCCAGGTGCTTTACCACTTACTGTTATTTATTACTTGAAGGAGCAGCAAGTTGCCAGAGGTCTACAGTGGGTTGCCTATGTGCTCCCAAAGGCAGTTAAGAATCAGTTCAGCATTTAGCTCCCCTCCTTCATTTAGAGCATCACACACTACAAAATAAAAAGTAGCTTGCTGTGTCAGTCTTTGCAGAGTGTTTTGGAGTCACACATTGCGAGAGTTTCTTAAGTTAACTCTGTGCTCAGAGGTGGTTTGGGTTTTTTTGTTGTTTCTAGGCAGAAAGTCCCATTCCAGTAGCTTTATTTTTGAGTTGTCAGCTTCCTTCCACACAGATGGTAATGTCACATAAGCCACTGCTTTTGAAATCAAGAAACAGGGTCATAGGTTTAGTACATTAGTTTACTACATAGCTTTCTTGGGTACTGTCATGAGAACACTCATTTTACACTGCTGGAGTGAGCTTTGGAGAGCAGAGATCCCATAATCTTTTTAGACCTGATATTGTTATGAATGAGAATGAATGTCCTCCTTTTATCTAGTAGCACATACCAGTCCTCCAGCTGAGCCTCTGTCAGCCTCAGTGACAGTACTCACAAGTGGATGAGATGCACATGAACAGGAGTGTGGAAGGGTCTGGTTCAGTTGTGCCTACACAGCTCTGTAGGAAATGTTTTTAGCAGGATAGATGGCTGAATAAGCCATGAAAAGCAAGCTCCCTGATCATACCTTAGAGCCTCAGCAGAACCTCCACTGAAGGTACTGAATATTTTATTCCTTCAAGAACAACTGAATTTGAAATTCTTGAAAAGAACAAGTGGGAATGTTGTGCACAGCTGTGCATGGAGTTAAGCAGCAATATGAACAGAGGTTAGACATCAGATCTTGGGCTGCAGCTTCAATAGCAATGTCCTTTCAGTTCTTACCAAATTATTTAATTCAAAAATACATCTCTCCCCGCACTCTTCTAACCAGTTGAGTAGGCAAAAAGGAATCAATCCACCTACTCCCATGTTGTAATGACTGACTGACTGAGTTTAAAGCATTTCAAATGCTAAATATAATATTTGCAGTTCTGCAGCTCAGCTATTGGAGGATTCAGTAGCTGTTTGAATACCACTAATCTCTTGGGACCCAGGCCAGGGGAGACTTTATCTAGCTTGTGTGGGAGTAGGACACACAGCACTCCCCAGAATGGGTCCTGTAGCTTCTCTGCTTATTTCTCCCCCTGTATAACGGAGATAATACACTCCTATTTGATAAGAAGTATGGAATTAATACCTGCCCTTCAGGGATCCCCGTAGTGTCAGTTCTTTAAAATCCTCTTTACAATTTGTCTTGAGCAACCAGGACATGCAGTAAACTGGGGATGCTAATAGAGTCATTCAGTTTCAGTGGATAATGCTGGGGTTTCTCTTCCGAAATGCCTCTTTTCTAGTTCAAGGAAAAGGTTGATATCCTATTGACTTTGTAAGTGCTTAATGAAATACCTTCTTTCACCAGGAAGATTGCATAAGAACAGATTTTTGTCATGAAGTGTTAATAAAGTATTTAAAATGAAACATGATGCAAATACTAAAGAATACAAGGTTTAACAGCCAAGTTCTAGTTACTAGATGTAATTTGACATTATCAGCTCTAGCTGCCTATCTGACATGTGCCAGCAGCCACAGACACAGCAACAGGGATAATGGGCTGAATTAAAGCCCCAGCATCAGCTCCCACAGTGCAGCCCAGTGACTTGGCCTCAGATAACTTTCAGCAGATCTCAGGACATGAACTGAGCCCCCATCCTCATGGTGGGGGCTAGTGGTATCATGAGAGAGGATAATGTGGAAAACACAACTGGAAATTCATCTTAGATTAAATCTCTTCAATACACAAGTGCTGGGCTCCTGAAGGTTGATGTGTATTGACGAAATCTCTGCAGCTTAGAGAGACACTGCTGTTTCCTGTTGCTGCTGTTCGATGGAGTACAGAAGACTTTAAGTGGCACTGGATGGGACTTGAGCTTTGAGTGCTACGTCATGATCTGAATATATCAATTTCCTTTGAGAAACAAAGACAGGGGAAGATTGGTGTTGCAGGGAGTGGAAATGTACTCTGATGGGGCAGTTTTCTGGGTTGCTATGGTGAAAGTATGTCCTGCTGTGCTCTGTTGCAACAGCCTTAGAAATACAATGGCTAGAGTCTATTCCAGTGCAGATTTATGAGGATGTTGGTTCACTTACTTACGCATATTCTTCTCCTCCCAACACTATACTCAGTTGTTGTCAATAAATGTTCTGTAACTCTTCCTTTATTTTACTCCTGGGAATAAACCAGAAACAGACCTTTAAATGCAATAAACTTGGAAATGGGATAAGCATCATTTCTTTAAAAAAGAGGTGTGGTTTTTTTTTGTTGTTGTTTCTGGGTTGTTGGGTTGTTTTTCCTGTATTTTCTTTGCCTTTCACTCCAGATCTGAAGTTTTGGTTCTAGCCTTGCAACTTGAGACAGTTTGGGTCCTCTGTGCCTGTTTTACCACTCCAGCTCACCTTTATTTCATTTGCTGGGAGATGACGGCAGTGTCAAACAGAACAAGGTTTAGGCAAAGTACAGGTACTCACATAAAGTTCCTCCCTAGCCAGATTTTTCCTTCCATTTGTTTTATGTCAGCATTCACAGTTGTGTATCACATACCAAACCAGATAAGACTGAAAACATTCTTTTTACCTTACTGCGTTTTAAAAAAATACTGGCTTTCAGCCAAATTAGTCCCTTCATCTGGCTTATTAGCCTAATGTGATGTGGAGATGGTGAGACAGTCTGGTGACAGAGCAGACTTCAGTCAATATGAAGTCGTCAAGCAACAAGAGCTAAATTAAATGGTTTAAGTCATTTTTCTTCTCTGTAAGAAAAGTATTAGCAAAGTACTTCACCTTTAAATTGTCTTTTGGAGAGGAAACAGAAGGGAAGAAGATAGGTAAAGAGTGGTTTTTTAGACATTGGCTTTCCCTAAGGAGATGCCAAAGAAAAGTCATAAATAATTCCAGTGCAACCTGCAGAACAAATGAGGCATGCTAAAAAACTCAGTTCAAACCTATTTTTAATTCCCTTAAGAACAGGGAATTAAAATTAAAATTACCACCCAGGTAGTGCACAGCTTTAGTAGTCTGTGTCAGTACATGGTCTTCCAGCCCCATGGATTATTGCCACTGCCATCAAGGCAGTTCCTTGTCTTTATTAGATACCCTTGTGCAAAACAGAAGCAGAGGTCTCTGCTCTGCGGGGAGGTGCTGGAGGCTTAGTGCCCAATAGCCTGTGAGACCTGGAGGGAATTTCTGGGTGCAGGATGAGTTTGGTAGCTTAGCATTTACGATGAGTAAAACCTGCTCGAAGGCACTTGTGACGTGTTTTCAGGGCCACCAGGTTGGTCTTGTTAAATAAACTGCTTTTAGATTTGTGGTTTTCCTATACCCTCTGCCCCTATAATCTCCATAGTGAGGCAGCTGGTTGATATATTCCTCTGCTTCTCATGAATTCACACTATTCCTTTTCTGAAGTCATGCTTTATTGCTGTCACCTCTTTTTGTTTTTTCTTTTTTTCCCAAAACTGAACTGTTCTCGTCCACATGGCACATCATGTTTCCTACAGAATAGTTTCTTTGTTTGGGGGAGATGTATCTTTTTTAAGGATGTATCTCCTTAAAAAGGCGTGTTTCTATTTATTTTTATCATTTAAAGATCACTGTACCAGGTCCTTACCTGCAAATCAGTGGAAATAGATTGTAAAAATAAATATGGAGTGAGAAATGTCTGAATTTCCTTGACTGGAGCAGGCTGAGTGTCTTGGTTTACAATGTGCCACAGCTAGCAGCCCTAGGGATGTTGGGAATAAGGATGCTGAAGGAGAAGATACACATGTACATGTCTCAATACACAGGTGCTGAAATATTGGGGGGAGAAAGCTATTTAACCTGTTCTACATAGTAATATATTCCTCCAAATATAGCCTAGAAGCATCACATAGAGTTGAAAAGGGAAGACGTGTACTCCTGGTGTTCATTTTGAGGGGTTAATACTGCATGTAGGATTTTTTTATAGCTGTTTTATCTGAATTCATGACAGTTAGATTATCCCTTGGCTTTATTGCAGTGCATAATACTTTTAATATTCAGAGAATCATAGTTCAGCAACTGCAATCAAATAATTACAGATGCCATTAGCTGAGTTATTGCACCGATCTGGGTGTATTTCAATAGATAATAAATTAATAAAATTAGCACTTAACTTCTGGAGTCTTCCATACAGAAACGAAAATGAAATGAAAGTGCTACTCAAAACTTCCTTCATTAAGAAACTGTGGCCTTGATTAACAGGATCTGAAAATCCAAACATTTAGAACTCATTTTCCTAAATTTCTACCCCCAATGGCATTCACAAGAGAACATCTCATTAAAAATAGAACAGAAACCCCACATTTACACAAACCATGTGTAGGAGGGGAGATGGGAGCAGCAATGCCACCTCCTTTGGCTGCAGTCCTGGAGCAGGGAACATGCTGAGCAGTTATCTGTGTCAGACATTTGGATGGCAGGCATGGTTGTACAAGTAGGAGGTAAAAGGAGCAAGGTCTCTGTAAGCAGTTCCTCTCCACACTTAAAGCTTGTTTCTGAAAGAGGCGGCTCATGAGAAGGGTCAGGAAAACAGGGTCAAAAACGTTGGGAAAGAACAACAAAGGGAAAGAAACAAATGGTTGCCCTAGTGCCTGCTAGAGTTCCCCTCCAGTGTCTCAGACAAAGACAGAAGGCTCAAGCCTGGAATTGATGATGGTTACCCCTCATGATGACCTTTGTTCTTTAAGATTCAGTGTCTTTGCTTCCCATGGTGTAATCATGTAGTTTACAGTAAATGACTCCTAATATGTAGCCACTGACAGTGGGGATTTGTGCTGCACTTTATTTCAATCAGCTTTAAACTCATGTTTCTCAAATAGATTTGAGAACAATGGTATAATGGGAACCTGGTCTAGTGAAAGGTGCCCCTGCCTGTGACAGGCATTGGAACTGGATGAGCTTTAAGGTCCCTTCCAACACAAATCACTTTGTTATTCTACAAACTAGATGTAAGCCCCACAGCTGCAGAGCGGCTGAATCTCTTTAGGTGCTCTCACCAGAAACTGCTGAGGCAGCCTGAAATGTTGTGTCTCACCTTACCCAATCCCTGCCCCCCTTCTCTCAGTGTATCCTTCATCCATACACACCATGAAGAGGCAAAGTGTGGTATCCACAGGGAATACGAGCTGGAACATGAGCCTGGTACTGGAGCAGATCAGAAGCATCTTCTCCATCCATTCCTGCAATGCTGATGCAGGGCTGACATTCTCTGCCCAGAGCCTGATGTAGCCATTCTGGCAAGGGATGTTTGCACATGAGAAAAAACACACCTGAGCACTCAAAGGAGGCTGAAACAGTGAAGGATCTCACTCTTGTGAATACAAGAGAACCAAAATAAAAGGGTTAAAATAACTAGGGGAGACACTGCCAGCACTGCAGTGGTCTGATTGCTTTTGACTGAGGAATTCTCTTAAGTTCCCACTACAAAGCCTGCATGAGTAGGGCAAAGGGGGCTGACAGCTGTCCCAGGCAGTGAAGCAAGTACCTAGTATATCCTCCCTGATGCGCACACACAGAGCAGTGGCTTATGGACTTTTTGAGTCCAAGGTTTCATCCATTTCCAGTGATAACTGTTAATTAATACTGTCCCTTCATAAATAAAACCAAAGCTCTTGGGAAATTACAGACTGTAAGATCATTTTCAGCAAACCAGACTGTAAGTAGCATTTTACCTTCTGTCTGGCCCAGGAATGAGTGGCTCTGGCTATCCAGAAGTTTACTGTTGTACTGAGGCATAAGTTGCAGGACACGTGACACTCCCCAGTATAACACTGCAGCTGAAATTATCTGCTCTGTGATAAGCAGAAAATAAGGCAGATTTTCATAATAGCATTTCAAGTAAGCAGGGGAAAATAAATTGGAATTCTAGATAAAGGCTTTTGTAGAAACACTACCCTATTTCTGGGTTTAAACCCTTTCTCATTCTCAGCTCCATCCTTGGATACGGCTCCTCACTTTCTATGCTGTGTATTCTGTGTGCTATTAAGGGAATATTATGTTCCACTTGAGAGGTGGTAAAATGAAAATCATATAAATACTCAGGGAAGAGCTCCTTGAGATGCTTCAAGACTTAAAGAGCTATGAATTTGCAAGATCTACTAGCATGATCTCCTTTTATGGCATACATTTGTGTCATAATATAGTATTCCCACACTCAGATTTGACACATGGATTCCTTCCAACGGGAATAGAGAGACACCATTAGTCATCTGTATTTAAAATCCAAATAGAGGAAGTTGCATATAGCAACTGACATTAGGTGATGACAGGGAAGATGCCAGTGATCCCTATTGATATTCTCAAAGTGTGACCCTGAGTGAGTCCCTAAACCTTTCTGGGCCTCAGCCTGTGATTCTGAGACACAATTAGCATGTGGACTTTATCAGCAAGGGTGTTGTGCAAGTTATTTAATGAATGCTTGCAAAATTATTTGTGGCACTTGAATGAAAGAGGCTGTGTAATAAGAGGCTGTGTAATTGCCAAGCACTGCTGCATTGTACAACTGTGTATGTTGCGGGAAGTGTACGGCAAGCCACTTGCTGAATAGCCCATGAACAAATGATCTTTTTAGCCTGTTACACTGAAGCCTAAGTGTGGATCCTCTGCTTTTCTGGGCTTCCTTGTGCAAAACCTGGTGGTAGAAGCCTGCTACTATATGCTAAGCAGATTTTCCTAGTGGTGCCTTCTGACTTGGAATTACTATTTAGAAGCAGAGAAAAACTTGTCAAAGTCAGTAACTTCCATCTCAACAGCAGGGAGAAAATACCACATTTCAAGCATGTTTCCATCAGGATTGAGACCTTGCCACTGAAGGTATCTTTGTCCCAGAGAAGAAGTGCAATCCTTGCATGTATGTGGTCAGTCTCCTATACTGCTCACACATACAGCTGGGAGGTCAGACCCGTGGATGTCTCTTATCGCTCAGTACTGAGCCCTCCTGAATGAACATGTATGACAGTGATGAGACTGGTTGCTGGATCTCGCTCATCCCTATCACTTGCCTTTCTCTGCCACCTCTGACTTCCGGGCTGATGCCCTCTCTGATTTCGTGACCCCTGAGGTACACCACACACAGTTCCAGCCAGCGCTTTGTCCTGCCTGTGTAAAGAAAACAATTCTTTTTAGAATTCACCAGCTGCAGCAGTGCTGAGAGGAACCAGTTCAGCAGTCACTTTTGCCAAGAGTGTTTCTCCCACACAGATGCCTTTTTGCAGAGTCCTTCTGTTTTAAAACTTTACTGCATGTGTCGGGTGGCTTCAACATTTAACTAGATGCACAAATTTACTGTTAAAGGAAGTCTGCAGGACCTGGTCTGAAGAGTGGACCATATTAAGGAGATGAATTCTTACTGATTTGGCTTTTTCCTCCAGCAACATACAGGTTTTATTGTAACTTTCTACTCATCTTTTGAATCTTGCTTGTCCACCTGAAGAGGAGAGGCTGTGTGCATCTCACTCCATGCATGCTCGGCAGGTACAGGAGTGCTGGTCACACTGCTCTCCCCTGCAGTGGCAGCACTGAGAGCCAATAGCAGGTTCAGTGCTGAGCTTTGTTCTCCCAGTGAATGGGAAATCCTCTATAGGGTCTTTATGTAGCTGTTTTCCTTTGGAAAGCACTGCGGGATCTGTGCATGTGTGTAACCTGTTTATATTGGATGACTACAATGGTCATTTCACACATGTGTCAATCAGGCTTGAAGAAGCAGTTGAGTCTGGCAGGGACAGAAAAGAGCTGGAGCCTGTGCAGAATAGGTATGGCTGCTTCTGCATTGCTGGGGTCCTGCAAAGGCTACATTTATGGGTGCATGCTGTATGAATAGGGGAATCATAGAATCACAGGCTGGTTTGGGTTGGAAGGGACTTTAAGGCTCATCGAGTTCCAACCCCTTGCCATGTGCAGGGACACCTTCCACCAGACCAGGTTGCTCCAAGCCCCATCCAACCTGGCCTTGAACAATGCCAGAGATGGTGCAGCCACAGCTTCTTTTGCCCTGTCACTACATGCCCTTGTCAAAAGTCCTTCTCTAGATTTGGGCAAACATTTAAAACCCATAGAGCATGATTACAGTTCCTATGGATATCCAAGCTAATCTGCTCTAAAAAGGCATTTTGAACTCTTTTTTGATCACCGGGAAAAAAAACTTCATCAACAGCCCCTGGATCCCAGAGAGGCTCCCTGAGCGCAGTGCAGCAGTCATCCATGGTGGCAGGACTGGGTGGCAGAGGAGGAGGACAAGCAGCTGGGCATAGCACCTACATATTTCAGCTCTTCTTCCCTTTAAAAAATAACAGGAAAACTTTCCAGCAGTGCCCCACTGGAACAGAAGGTGAGCAGGAAGTGACTTGTTGGTGCTGGAATATTCACTGCCACCTGACCAGGCTCAACATGGGAAAATACAGATTCCAGGAGCTGAACTCCAAGGCTTCTTCACAAGCATTGCTTTGTGTTCACAGAGATACTGATGCACTGGAGTGTTGGATGCATATTTGTTTAGTTTCTTGAATTTCACCTTCCTTTCTCACTGCAGTAGATGAGAAATACCACAGAGCTCAGTTCTGCCTCTTCAGGGCAGTGAACACTACACAAACACCTCTCAGCTTAGGGTTTAAAAACACTATTTAAAGATTAGCATGCAGTTTATTTTGTTCCATGTGGAGGTATGTGCCCATTCATTCTGAATGTGAATATGAAGTCCATGGATTCAACATAAGCTGCTTCATTCCTCAGTGTGGATTTCACTGGGATGGAAGGAATAACGCTGCTGCCCACCCCTGGACACAAGCTGATTTTGGAGAGGATTGGCATTAGCTAATCCTCTTCAAAGGACAGCACAAAGGCCAAAAGGTGTGAATTGCTGTTGCTATCTTACCTAAATTTTATTTCAGTCTGCTTTCTTTAAGAAACTACTCACGAGCTTATTTGAACAAGCAGCCTTTAATAATAAGCCCTGGGTGCTTATGATTGTAGGTGATCTGTTTCTGTAACAGATGCTTTGTTTTTCTATATGATTTTGGGGGAAAAAGTCCTGAAAGAGATTTTTAAACAAATCAACCGGTTTCTTAGGCACATGCCAATTTAGGTGACAAGAAACCTGGAGAGTGACTTTTTACAAGGGCCTGTAGTGACAGAACAAGTGGAATGGTTTTAACCTGACAGAGGAGATGGAGGTGAGATCCCACGAAGTTTTTCCCTGTGAGGGTGCTGAGGCGCTGGCACAGGTTGCCCAGAGAAGCTGTGGCTGCCCCATCCCTGGCAGTGTTCAAGGCCAGGTTGGATGGAGCTTGAAGCAACCTGCTCTGGTGGAAGATGTCCCTGCCCGTGGCAGGGGGTTGGAACTGGATGAGCTTTAAGGTTCCTTCCTGTCCAGAACTGTCTGGGATTCTGTGATAATCTATAAATACTTATTATTTGTACCACTGCAGTTTAAAACAACCGCAACTCCAGCATGACCATTCTGACCTGTGTGTTAGAAAATATGCTGTCAAAAATCAAGTCTTTGACTTTTTGTGTGAGCAAATGTGTGTCTTGGGCAGTTTGCAGTCCACCTGGTGGGCTCAGAAGTAGGTCCCAGGGAAGTGCCACACAATTTGATGTGCTTTGCAGATGATGGAGCTGAGACTTGGAGTAAAACTTGGCAAACATGAGAAGACTCGGGACTACACAAGCACTAACCTGAGAACAAGGACTAACCTGAGCCATGGCTCTTTCATACACAGGGCAGCAGTTCCCTACTTGTGATCCAGCAGTGGGGTTCCAACACATGCTCTGGAATGACCCAGCCAAAACCTGCTTTTTGTGCTGTAAGGCATGTGTACAGGCTCTGCGGGAAAAGAGCTCCTGTGCTGTTTGTGCACAAGTACTTGTGACCAAGAAGCCCTGGACCAAAATGTGAAAGCCCTGATGTGTGAGCATCCCAATTGGCATGGGCTCCAGTGTCACCACGTTGTGCTGTGTGAGATGAACCCAAAGTTACTAAAAGCCAGAAAGCTATTTAGCTGAGAAAAATCATCCACTTAAATGGGCAAAATTTTTGATATCTTCCAAGAGGAAGGCTATTGGGGAAAGCATTTCAGATTTCTTCCTTTTGAATGCAAATCTCATTTTTTAGGCCAACTGAACAAAATCTCTGTCTGGAGAGCTCCAGAAAGAGGAACAAAACTATAAATATTCAGCTCTTGACTTCAGGTTTTAATAAATGATGAGCTCCAAGAGAAAAGCATTTTTTTCCTGCAAATATCAAAAGACTTGATTCAATTTATAATTTGGTTATATAGTGCTTGTCACTTTCTGTCTGGATACAACGCAGCAGTCTCTGGCAATGCTTTAAGATGACACATCCCAAAGGAAATTGGGTCCAAGGGTCTAATGAGGAACAACCAGCTGAAGTTTGTATCTCTGTATCTGTGTCTATAAATAAAATCTCCTGCACTGGAAGGTCTGATACAAGACATGATGTTCAAAGATTATTGACCTAAATATATATCTAAGTGACTGAGCCCCCAGGGCAGGGTGATGGATAGAGGCTCACTCTGCTGCTGCTTGCCCACAGACCTAGGCTCTGCTTGCAGCACTGGCACTGACCAGAACTCTGCCAGCCAGCCTTTCATGGCCAGAAACCTGCCATCCGTGTTTCCAAAGCACATCTGGCACACCTGGATGCTCATGCTTCTTGAAAATGGGTCCTGTGGCTCATCCAGTGTCACCAGCTTTTATTGAAAAAAGGGACGTTATTGTGAAGCCAAAGCAGACTAAGGCCCATGTAAATTGTTAACATTATACTTGCTTACATGCTACACATATCGATGTTTAGCAAGAACTACACATGGCTGCTCACTGCAGTCTATTGGCACCACCTGAGCATGCCTGATTCCAGGAGTGACAAAATAGCCATGGTGCGTTGCTGGCTGCTTCCATCTGCTGCTGTCCACTGCTTCTGCCCACTGCTGCCCACTGCTCCGTGCTGCTGCCAACTACTGCCCACTGCTGCCCACTGCTGCCTGCTTCTGCCCACTGCTCCCTGCTGCTGCCCACCACTGCCCACTACTGCCCACTGCTGCCTACTGCTCCCTGCTGCTGCCCACTACTGCCCACTGCTGCCCCCTGCTGCCTATTTCTGCCTCCTGCTGTTTGCTTCTGTCCACTGCTGCCCACTGCTGCCTGCTTCTGCCCACTGCTGCCTGCTTCTGCCCACTGCTGCCTGCTTCTGCCCACTGCTGCCTGCTACTGCCAGCTTCTCCCCACTGCTGCCCACTGCTGCCTGCTTCTGCCCCCTGCTGCCTGCTTCTCCCCACTGCTGTCCACTGCTGCCTGCTTCTGCTCACTGCTTTCCACTGATCCCTGCTGCTGCCCACTGCTGCCCAGTGCTGCCTGCTTCTGCCCACTGCTGCCTGCTCCCTCTGTGCTGCCTGCTCCCTCTCCCTGCTGCCTGCTCACTCTCTCCGCTGCCTACTCCCACACCCTGCTGCTCGCTGTTGCTCCCGCTTCAGTGTCTAAATCAGGCACCAGCACCGGGAATCCTGGGCTTCCCCAGTTTACAGAAAGCATTTGCAGATGGTGTGTATCCCTTGAGTTAAGTGCTGCGTGTGACGAGTATCCCCCTAATGATCTTGAAACGATTTCTTGTAACTTGAGGCTAAGAGAGGTTTTCTCATGCGCTGACCTTCCAGGGATTTTTATGATTATTTTAAAATCGACACAATAATATATTTAGGGATTTCAAGGAATAACTTTTCCTCCCAAAGAAATCCTGCCCCGCCCTGCGTGGGCTATCACATGTCACACCAGGCACTTCAAAGTAAGAAAATGAATAATTAACCCTAAGTGGGATTGCACTGCACACACAGCAAAACTTCAGAGGGAACATCTTTCCACAGTAGAAACCACCGGTTTAAATTCTACCTGCTAAACACCAACATAACACTGACTTTGGGAATCTGTTTGAAAGTGTTTGTTTCCATGAAAGAAAAGCCTTTGGGAAATGAAAATAGCATGAGTTATGTAAGGAGTGACTTAGAGAGCCATACTACAGAGAGAAAGCCTGAATTACGGATGAGTGTCTGCAGGGCTGCTCCAGGCTTCTCCAGAAAGCTGCCTGGCCACTGGCATACAGCTCAGTTCCCCATATCCTTAGGGCCAAGCACCTGCAGTCATCTCACGTCCGTTGCAGCAGGTGAGGAGGGCACACGTCTGCCCAAGCACACCTCTGGGGAGAGGCAGGTAAAGGGAATGCAAAGATCCAGAGAACTAGGGAGAGGTTTGTTACTGGGCTGAACCTTCTGGTTGGCTGCCCCTGTGCAAAGTGGCTGCTGTGCTTGAAAAGAGAGACATGCAGTGTATGGGAACCTCTGGACAAGCAGGTCTATCCCTGAAGTTCCCCTGGGATGCTGCGTCCCTGCAGCCAGAGTGGTCCTTACTTGCTCAGCCTCTCCACCACATCACCTCTGCAAGGGAAGCAGTGTATTTGTTTTCCTCTTCCTGCTTTCAAACACTGTATGGCGCTGTGTGTGTCCACTTCGTCCCTCAGTCTCCCAGGGAGGGAAGCAGTTTTTGGGGAAGCTGCTCATTGCGCTGGTGAGCCTCATCCTGAGAGCAATTCCCCAGCTCAGCCGGAGATGAGGAGTGATTTTGCCCAAGCACTGCCTCTAAAATCACAGAGCTTCACTTTCCCCTCCTCTGAAAGAGCAAGTTGTGGGTTAGGGGTGGAAAAAAAAATCATATGAAATCTGGGCTGAAATTCTCACATATTGACAAGATTCGGGCATGTGGAGCTACAAAAAATCAAATCCCCCAAACACACCAAGCACTGTGAAATGTCTCCTATAGTAATTAGGAATTGGCGACACTGCAGGAGCTTGTACACCTGAGAGGCCTTTCTGGCCAGGCAGCCTGCTTCAGGTACAAATGGTTGGCTGTTGTGACCATTAAGATCTCAAGATAAGGGCAGAACCCAGGAATGGGGGATGTTAATGAGGCATCTCCCACCCTCTGGCACAGGGGGCTGGGTGGCAGCTGCCCTCTTCCCCCCCCCCCCCCCC